>CM043704.1:35586038-35728538 GCA_023935145.1 Bretschneidera sinensis
AAAGATGAAACAACATGACCCAAAACTATACCTTGTTCAACCATAAAATGACATTTTTTTTTTCAGAATTTAACACAAGGTTAGTTTTTTTGCATCTTTGAAGAATTAGTGTAAGGTTATGCAAACAATTATGAAAGGAGTCTCCATAAACTATGAAATCATCCATAAAGACTTCTATGATGTGCTCAATATAATTTGAAAATATGCTAACTATACACCTTTGGAAAGTGTCTGGGGCGTTACAAAGGCCAAAGGGCATGCGATGATATGCAAAAGTCCCGAATGGGCATGTAAAAGTCGTATTTTCTTGATCTTCCAGAGCAATTGCAATCTGAAAATAACCTGAATAACCATCAAGGAAACAATAGTAAGAATGACCAGCTAACTTTTCAAGCATTTGATCAAAAAAAGATAAAGGGAAATGGTCCTTGTGGGTTACAGCATTTAATTTTCTATAATCTATACAAACCCGCCACCCATTCTGAAACTGGGTGGGAACTAACTCATCATTTTGATTTTTCAAAACAGTTATTCCAGTCTTTTTAGGAACCACTTGAACTGGGCTAACCCAATTGCTATCCGAAATAGGATAAATCACTCCAACTTCAAGAATTCTGAGGATCTCTTTCTTCACTATATCCATCATGGGCGAGTTCAATCTTTTCTGTGGTTGATGGGAGGGTTTTGCTTTCTCTTCAAGTAAGATACGATGCATGCATGTTGATGGGCTAATTCCTTTAATATCCGAAATTGTCCAACCAATAGCCATTTTATGCTCTTCAAGGATCTGCACAAGCTTTTCTTCTTGCGGTGTACTAAGTTTACTGGAGATGATCACTGGTAACGTTTCTCCGTCTCCAAGGAACACGTACTTGAGGTGACTAGGGAGAGGCTTCAAATCTGGAATAGGAGCTTACAAAATAGAGGGTAAAGGCCTCTCATTAGAAACTGGTAATGTAATACAAGGGATGTTACTTGACTGCAGTAACTTCGGAAAATCATTCAATGCTGTAACAGTTTCTTGCAAATCAGTACTCAAGGCCAGCTCCTTATTCTCTTTCTCAAGATGCTTACTAATGGAAACTTCCAATCCATCATTTCCATCAAGTTCAAAAACTTCCTGTGCTAAAGAATCAATCACATCAATAGAATAAACAGGATTATCATCACCAGGATATTTCATGGCTTCATAAATATTAAACTTAATAATTTCACCATCAAATTCCATGGTAAATATGCCACTATGAACATCTATCTTAGTCTTGGATGTCTTTAAGAATGGTCTTCCTAACAAAATAAGAGTAGTTTGATCACCATCCTCCATATCAAGCACATAGAAATCAGTAAGGAAAACCAAATCATTAACTTGTACAAGAACATCCTCAACTACACCCTTAGGATAGGCATTAGATCTATCAGCCAATTGAATCACAACACCAGTTTTATTCAAAGGTCCAAGTTTCAAAGAAGCATATATAGAATATGAAATGACATTGATAGAAGCTCCTAAATCTAGTATGGCCTTCTCAAATCTAGTGTTACCTATCGTACAAGGGATAGTAAACATACCTGGATCTTTGCACTTTGCAAAGAGTTTTCTTTGAATAATTGCAGAAACATTCTCCTTGATTACGCCCAAAACAGTAACGCGGTGTTGTAGTACGGCTATGGGATGTCGATTCCACAGGGAGACAAATTAACTATAAAGAAAGATGTAAACTTTAATATGAGACGATATGATCCAATTAAATATAGAATCTGAATTTGATAGTGAGACAATTGTTTAAAGTAGATTGTGAAATATAATAGGAGAGCAACAAGGATCCGGGAATCCTCCCTAGGTTCGTTGCCCTAATCCTAACTTGATTCAGTTGTTTTTATCTCGATTGCAAGTTTCACATCCCAAACAGGCAATCGGCAAATATTCAATTAAAGCACATGTATAAACCCTAATTTGATTGTTATGAAATACTCTTTATTTTCAATTAATGCACATATGATCTATCCTTTAAGTTTATCAAGAAACGACAATATATCTTTGATGAAAATATTGCAGTAATGGACAAACCTAAAGGCTAGATCTACCGGACTCAATCATACCCAAATAACCTTGACATAAAGAAAGCATGACTAAATCTATATTAAGGAAAAAGATACAATCACCGGATTAGATGAAATCTTTATAATTAGAATAAAAAGTAAATCATAACAATGTTTGAATGTTAAAGCTCCATTACAACTGAATCAAATAAGGGAAATAGAAACAACTACACTTAGGGATTCACCTCTTCTCCTTGCTTGGAGATTAGTTAGCCTGGGGCTCATGGTTGCACAATGGAAGGAAAGTTACTGCTCTCTTGAGTTCTCCAGCTTTTTGAATATCCAATTACAAACCCTAAGTGGTATATTTATAGTACACAAGGTCTAGGGGTGTTTTAGGGTTTGAACAAGTCATTAAAGACCTAATTAGGGTCTAACTCGGAGTGCACAAGGCTGTGTGCGCGCTGCAGCACAACTTGGGCACGCTGCGGCACTGTTTTATCAGGTCAGGTGCTGGTGCTGTGTGCTGCGGCATGGATAATCCATGCTGCGGCACAGGGCGGTTCTGTTTTGGTTAAGTCAGGTGCTGGTTCTGTGTGCTGCGGTGCGGATAATCCATGCTGCAGCGCGGCTGATGCTAATTCAGAAAGTCTGACCTCTGTCCGCTAAAATCGCCATAACTTCCTCTAGAGAAATGATTTTAACAAACTGTAAAATCCTCCAGAAATTAGACTTCCATATCTTTCTAACCATATGTGGTACACTTCCTGGTTCTTTCTACAATGATACAGTTTAATTTGTAAAGATGGTTGATTTGTATGCCAACTCCAGCAACTTAGTGAAAACTCCTTCCTTAGTTTCTCTTCATCTTGGCTCTTCCGCGATCATTCTTTTGCTTAAGTGTTCAATGGAACTTCGTGTTTCAAAACGATGATAGCTTTTCCATCTCCTTTAACTCAAGATACCTGAAAAATGCACCGAAATAAATTAATGCTCCAAAAATACCACTTTAGAGTTGTTAATGAATAAAAATGCAATTAAGACCTAAATCAACCCTAAAGTGCTAACAAATAAGTACAATTATAATGCATTTAATGGCTCTTATCACAACCCCCAACTAGCTTATTGCTAGTCCCTAGCAATTCAAGCGGAAACAAGAGATGAATTCTATGGTAGGAGTTAAAAACAACGTAAAGCAATGCTAGCGTTGAACCAAGAGTAATTCACTTTTTGTCTCAAAAATTGTACATAACATACGGCACATAGAATCATTAAATTTAACCTAAGTCCAAAAGTAATCCAAGCATCAATCTTAAAATCGTTATTGACTCTTAACATCCATCTTACCACAATCCATTAGTCCAAACACCCGGATGATTTTATGCACAACATTCATAAATATAAGTCTTGGCCTCTAAAAACATAACAAATTGTGTGACATCAATCACATAAACAAGCTCCATAGGCTTATTTTTCAAATCATTCTCCACTATTGTAGAAAAAATCACACTTCATTGGATCAATAGGTCTTAATAGGCTTGTAATGTTAGGCCAAGGTAAAGGTTAAGGAAAAATGGGAAGGATTTGCAAGTAAAAGAACTTAATCTCTTAGCTTTAAACACAACCACTTTCAAGCACTAGATAACTTTACTTCAATGCTCAACTCCTTCAACCATTTTTTATAAGAGCATATCTCTTGACAAGTCACCACTTTTTCTTTTCTTTTTCTTCTTTCTTTGCCATACTTCTCTTCTTTTTCTATTTTTGGCAAATAATCATTCACCTCTTTTTTTTTTCTTTTTTTTTTTCCTTTTCTACAACCCCCAACTTATCTTCTTTAAAATACTTGGGTTATGGTTTTTTGTTTTTTTTATATTTCCATCCTTACTCCTCTCAAGTGCTTCTCAACAATGTGTACAACTAAGTTCTTTTAAAAGAAGGGTAAGGATAAAATATTTTTAGGCTTATAAGGGTAAGTAAATGAGTTTTTGAAAGAAACAAGGCTAAAATTCTTTTTCAGGAAAAAGGGCTCAAAAATGTGACTAGTGATATATATTGCAAGGGTAAGTTTGAAAGGCTCAAACAATTCAAAAATGGCCTATATCATATCCTAAGTAGTGTGCATTCTAGGAATTCGCCTCAAATGATTATCAGATAAGTTCTAGAGCTTGTTGAGACCGCAAAAGTATTCACAAACAATCGCACATAAAACTTTTCTAGATATTTTAGACTAATCATGTTTTAGACTAATCATTCAATCTTACCACAAACTAGAGTCTCAAACCAAATCAAGATTGACACTTAAATTATTCTCAAACCGAAACAGAATTTAACTTCTTCTACATGCTATCTGTTATTTCAATTAAGTTCATATCATTGACATGTGAATTAACTCTAGGGCTAACACAAAGCATGCTTAAAACAGAGGATACAGATAATGACACCAGCAGTTTAATGAAAAGCAAATAAAGGCAAATCATATGTTTCCTCCACCCCTAACTTAAAATTTACATTGACCTCAATGTGAAGGAGAAAGTAAAGGAAACTCCCCTTGGGTAAGCATAAGTGCACAGCAGCTGAAAGATGTGCATCTCCATTTGAATTGCATGCTATACTTTTTGTTAAAAGGCTGATCTGCAAAAGAGAACAAACAAAAAGAAAGCAACGATGGTGCACTATGAAGAATCCCACCATATGTTAGCACATGAACTGAAAGGAAACAACTGAATTTAAAAATAAAGTACATAAAATAATGAAAAGGAAAGCACATTGAAAGATAGAGTAGTGAGGTGATAGAAAAATAAAATAAACTGGAAAGCAACAAACAAAATAGAACCCAAAATTAATCATCAATGTCTTCAGGATCGGCCTCATTATCTTCTTCATTTTCGTCACCTTCCCCTTGAGGTGGATCGAAAGATGAACCCGGATAGGGTGGCATGGTGGGAAAGTGATCCATATGACATCCAGTAGCGGAGGCAATGTGATGGTACATTTGACCAAAAGAGGAGAATACCTTCGCTTGATAATCAGCTTGCCTAGAAAAGAACTGTTCTTGTCGATCTAACCTATCAAACAACAGTTTATGGTGTTCTTCAAAACGATGCTCTAAGCGGTCAAGACGCTCTACGACAGTGAAATTTCTAGGGGGAGGAAGAGCAAAAATTGCTCCATCCTTTGGATTTGGTGGTTTTGAGGTTTTAAGTAGATTGAGCATGTAATCATCGATGGGTTTCTTGGGTGGTTGGTGCTCCTCGATGCTACTGTAAGGGACATCAGCTTGGATGCATAGTTGGGTAATTAAAGATGGAAAGTACAATCCAAGTTTATGTCGCACAGTGTGTAAAATAGAATCGAATATTATTTCACCCACATCTATACTCATACCCGTCAAAATGGCATAGATCAAAACAGCTCTTGGAACAGTCAGGTTACTATAATGTAAAGCAGGCATCATCCGTTGACACATAAAGTATTGCCAAGCTCGAGCGTTGACAATTAAAGATGCACCGGGTAAGGTTTTATGGGCATCACCCGTCATTTTCCAGGTTGTGCCCAGAACGCAGAGAGTATTGCAAATCGCGTTATAGTCAATATTGGATGTATAAGCACGATACTCACTGTGTTCAATGACGGGTAACCCATAAAACCTATTGATGGATGAGCGGCTAAAAGAGATTTGTTTTCCTCTGACTAAGACATTTCCATTCCTATATTCTTCGGCATTGGCATAGAATTCGCGAACTATGTTTGTCAAGGAATTAGGTGGTGGTCTTGAAAAATGTCCCCAATTTCTATCAAGAATTATTGTAAATAAGGATGGGTTGCCCCTCTCAGTTATATTAAATCCTCGCTCGGGAATGATTTTTCTAGCACTCAACAAGCTACGGTACCTTTCACTAGCCTCAAAACTCACAAATTTGGACTCATCATATTCTTGTTGTTGTTTCCCCCTAGACCTCTTAATTTTTGGTGCCATATATGTCAAATATATAGACAATAAATGTAGAGAAAAATTTAACCGCCAAAGAATCACAAGTGAACAATTAAAGGGAGAATTTAAACTTATTTGAGGTCCAAATGAGAGAAAGAGAAGACTAACCACAGCTTGAAGAATTGCTTTGATGACCACCACAAGCTCCTTGGAACCAAGTTTAATGGAGGAATTTCTAACAAAAATTGCAAGATTAAGGTAAGTGTCTCCAAGAAAAGAAAGAGAAAGGGAGAAATTTGGAGTGAGATTTGGTGTGTGCAGTGTGAGGGTATGGAGAGAGAAAGGGGGAAAATGGGAGAGGCTATAAATCGTGAATGGGAGAGGAGAAAAAAGAAAGTGCAGATGTGGAGTGCTAGGTTTTTTTTCTTTTTTTTTAAAAAAAAGAATCTGGGCATGTTTAGGAGGTGGTGTGTGGGCTGGTAGAGTGGCGCGGCATGGGCCTGTCGCACTGCGGCATGGGCTTGGGCTTGTTCTGGGCTTGCTGATACGTGGTGCGGCGTGGCACGAGCCTGGGCGATCCTGAGCCTGCTGCTGTGTGGCGCGGCACGGGCCTGGGCGTGACGCGGCACGGGCTGTGTGATCTTGGGCCTGCTGCTGTGTGACGCGGCACGGGCTTGGGCGCGGCACGGCACGGGCTGTGTGATCCTGGGCCTGCTGCTGTGTGGCACAGCACGGGCTTGGGCATGGCACGGCACGGGCGGTGTGATCCTGAGCTGCTCTAAAAAAAATGTATTTGATTGCTTGCCCAAAAAATAAAATGCAAGAGAAACTAGAAAAAATAAATAAAATAAAACAAAAAAACGCACCTTGGTTGTGTGATGATCAATTAAAGGTAAATAGACCGAATCCATAAGTGGAATGTCCTCCACTTCCGGATCTTGCCTATTGATTAAGATTTTAAGCCGCTGACCATTCACTTTAAAAATCCGACCGTCCCTAGAGTCCTCAATTTCCACGGCTCCATTTTCGAAAACATTTTTTTACTAAGAAAGGACTGGTCCACCTTGACCTAAGTTTTCCAGGATGCTTATGGATTCTAGAGTCATATAAG
This sequence comes from Bretschneidera sinensis, assembly GCA_023935145.1. Taxonomy (NCBI): domain Eukaryota; kingdom Viridiplantae; phylum Streptophyta; class Magnoliopsida; order Brassicales; family Akaniaceae; genus Bretschneidera; species Bretschneidera sinensis. Next base: position 35,593,124 of record CM043704.1, read on the forward strand.
AACACCCGATCATGGGGTTTAAATGTTTTTATCATGGAATACTTTCATCTTAGCCTTATAGATTCTAGAATTCTCATAAGCATCGTTTCTTAATTTCTCTAACTCGGTCAACTGATATTTTCTAAGCTTACCCGCTTCTCCTAGGTCAAGATTAAAAGACTTGATTGCCCAATAAGCTCGGTGCTCGAGCCCTACAGGTAGGTGACAGGGCTTTCCAAAAACAAGCCGATAAGGTGACATACCTAAGGGAGTTTTAAAGGCTGTCCGGTAAGCCCAAAGCGCATCAACTAGTCTCAAAGACCAATCCTTGCGATCTGGGTTAACCGTTTTTTCTAAAATCTGTTTAAGTTCCCTATTGGCAAGCTCTACTTGTCCGCTGGTCTGAGGGTGATAGGCAGTAGATATTTTATGCAAGACCCCATATTTTTTCATCAAAGCTTCAAAAGAGCGGTTGCAAAAATGTGTACCTCGATCACTAATTATAGCACGTGGTATACCAAATCGAGATAACACATTTTCTTTGAGAAATTTAATTACCGTTTGATTATCATTGTTGCGGCAAGCTGCTGCCTCTACCCACTTATATACATAATCTATTGCTACGATGATATATTGGTATCCAAAGGAAGGAGGAAAGGGTCCCATGAAATCGATGCCCCAATAATCAAAGATTTCAATGACTAAAATAGGGTTTAAGGGCATCATATTTTGTCGAGACACAGCTCCTAACTTTTGACACCTTTCACATGAGCGACAATAGATGTTTGCATCTTTAAACAAAGTAGGCCAATAAAATCCACACTGCAGAATTTTTGCAGCGATTTTTTTCATAGAAAAGTGGCCTCCACAAGCTTGGGTATGACAAAATTCTAAGATGCTATCGATCTCTTCATTAGAGATGCAACGCCTTAAAATTTGGTTAGGGCAGTATTTGAAAAGATAGGGGTCATCCCAATAAAAATTACGTACCTCATATAGGAATTTCCTTTTGTCTTGAGCATTCCAATCCATAGGTATCTCACCTGTAGCCAAATAATTTACGATGTGAGTGAACCATGGTAGAGAAGTGATGGAGAGTAATTGCTCATCGGGAAAATCATCTTTGATTGGCATGTCATCACAAGTGTCTTTGAATGTAAGTCTTGAGAGATGGTCAGCCACTACGTTCTTGACTCCTTTCTTATCTTTGATGGTGATGTCGAATTCTTGTAAGAGAAGGATCCATCGGATTAGTCGTGCCTTAGCATCCTTCTTTGTAAGAAGATACTTGAGGGCTGCATGATCTGTAAAGATAAGGATAGGAAAGCCAATCAAATAGGCACGAAATTTATCTAAAGCAAATACTATAGCTAGCAATTCTTTTTCAGTTGTAGAGTAATTCATTTGAGCACTATTTAAAGTCTTACTAGCATAGTAAATTACAAAAGGTTTGCCTTCCCTTTGCTGTCCAAGAACAGCACCTACAGCGTAGTCACTAGCATCACACATAATTTTGAAAGGTAAAGTCTAATCTGGTGACTGCATTATAGGTGCGAAAATAAGCTTGCCAATTAGCGTTTGGAGAGCCTCTTGACAAGCTTGTGTCCATTCAAATGGGGTGTCTTTAATAAGGAGGGTACATAGAGGTCTAGATATGCTCGAGAAATTTTGTATGAACCTTCTATAAAAACCAGCATGACCAAGGAAAGATCTTACATCCTTTATTGTCTTGGGGGTAGGTAATTTAGAGATTAATTCAATTTTTGATTGATCAATCTCTATTCCTTTAGAAGAGACAATATGCCCCAAGACAATACCGGATGGTACCATGAAATGGCATTTTTCCCAATTTAAAACCAATTCTTTCTCCTTACAGCGAATCAAAACTCTCTCTAAATTCTTTAAACATGCATCGAATGAAGATCCAAAAACAGTTAGGTCATCCATAAAAACTTCCATGCAATTTTCAACCATGTCACTAAAGATACTCATCATACAACGTTGAAAAGTGGCAGGGGCATTGCACAATCCAAATGGCATTCTACGAAAAGCATAGGTGCCAAAGGGATAGGTGAAAGTGGTCTTTTCTTGGTCTTCTAATGCTATTTCAATTTGATAATACCCGGAATAACCATCCAAAAAATAGTAGAAGGGGTGACCAGCTACACGCTCAAGAATTTGATCAATAAAGGGGAGTGGGAAGTGGTCTTGCCGGGTGCCAGCATTTAATTTTCTATAATCAATGCATATACGCCACCCGGTCACAAGTTTGGTAGGGACTAGTTCTCCTAGGTCATTTTTCACCACCGTGACTCCGGACTTTTTAGGGACTACTTGTGTAGGGCTGACCCACTTACTATCAGCTATGGGATATATAATACCCGCATCTAATAGTTTTAGCACTTCATTTTTTACTACTTCTTTCATGGTGGGGTTTAGCCTACGTTGCGGGTCTCTACGAGGACTAGTTCCTTCATCTAGATTTATTTTATGGGAGCAGATTAGAGGATTAATTCCCTTCAAGTTAGCCATACTCCATCCTAAAGCTGATTTATGTGCATTCAAAATTTGAAGTAATTCCTCACCTTGGGTTTCAGATAATTCATAGGAAATTATAACAGGAAAGGTATCACCTGGACCGAGGAAAGCATGCTTTAATCCCTTAGGTAGTGGCTTTAATTCGACATTAGGTTCTTCCACATTTGAGGGGACTTGTGTCTGGCTTCTTTCGGGCAGCTCTTCAAACCTTGGTTGCCATGTCTGCTTGCCATAATCTTGAAATTTGTTAAAAACAGAACATACATCAATTATATCCATTTTATCATCAAATGAATTTATTACAGAATTAACAAGAAAATTTTTAAGAGGATCATAATCATGAATTAAAGAGACTCCCTCATTGATGAGTGATTCAGTCATGTAAAGCTGGTGGTTGTCGTCCTCATCTTCGGGCTGCTTTGCAATGTTGAAAATATTTACTTCAAGGGTCATGTTGCCAAAGGATAGTTTCATGAGTCCATTCCTACAATTTATTAGAGCATTTGCAGTAGCAAGGAAAGGTCTACCCAAAATTAAAGGGATTTTAGAATTAGTGTCAGCAGCAGAAGTGGTATCAAGAATTAAGAAATCAACAGGATAGTAAAATTTATCAATTTGAATCAACACATCCTCTACCACACCCCGAGGTACTTTGACTGAACGGTCAGCTAATTGTAACACCACACCGGTTGGTTTGATTTCTCCTAGACCTAGCTGTAAATAAATGGAAAATGGCATCAAGTTGACACTAGCTCCTAAATCTAGTAAGGCTTGTCCAACTTCATGATTTCCAATGCTACAAGCAATGGTTGGACAGCCCGGGTCTTTGTATTTTGGGGGAATTATTTCCTCAATTAAAGCACTAACTTGCTCAGTTAGGAATGCTGTTTTCTTGACATTGTGCTTCCTCTTAATTGTGCATAAATCCTTGAGAACTTTTGCATAGGTGGGAACTTGTTTAATTACATGTAAGAGTGGAAGATTCAATTTCACTTGCCTCAAGTTTTCTAGAATTTCATTATTTATTTCCAGATTTTTCTTGTTTGATTTTAAGGCTTGAGGGAATGGTGCTTTAATAGGGTTTTTGGTTATTTCAAGGTGCTTGGGCTGTTCGGTTTCACTACTAGCTTGCCCCTCTTTCTCATCCTCGGATTTATTTATTGGTGGGATGTGTAGTGACTTATCACTTCGGGTCACAATGGCATTTACATCTTTCAAATTTTCTTGTGCCATATGTTGACCGTGAGGATTGGACTGAGCTTGGGAAGGAAAGTTACCTCGCTCAGTCACACTTAAGGTGCCCATTAATTTAGACACTTGGCTCCTTATTTCCTTGTTTTCCTCAACCACCTGCGTAATTAACGCTTCACACCTCTGGTTTGTTTTACCCTGTGCTTCTATAAAAGCATGTAGGGTGTCTTCTAAAGAGTTCCTAGAGGTTGAGGGTGCATGATAAGGTGCAGGGTATGATCTAGGGGGCTGTGCATGCTGCTGGTTTTCAGATTTCCAGCTGAAGTTGGGGTGATTTCGCCACCCCGGATTATAAGTGTTAGAGAAGGGTGCTTGAGGCTTCTTGTACATGCCTAGGGCATTACATTGTTCCTCGTATAACCCTCTCATATCAACAAAAGTGGGGCACTCTTGTGCGGGGTGATCTACCCCTCCACACACAAAACATGGTTCCAATGGTTCAGCTTGATTAACCATGTGTGTCAGTTTTTTAGTTTTCAATGCCCTCTAACTCCCTAGTGAGCAGTTCGACCTTAGCTTTCAGGTTGTCTTCCTCCCTAAGATGGTATATTCCGCCACCACTAGGGTTTCTTATAGGTCATGACCTATTTGTGCTTTCAGTAGCACTAGGTCCAGTCCATGTGTGAGCTTTTTCAGTAAGCTCATTGAGGTATTCGATAGCCTCATCAGGGTCTTTTTTGCAAAAATTCACCATTGCACATCATCTCGACAAATTGGCGTTCTCTATAGGTAAGACCCTCATTGAAATAGCTCACTAAACGCCAATTTTCATACCCATGATGTGGACACATACTTAATAGCTCTTTAAATTTCTCCCAAGACTGATACAAAGTCTTGTTTTCCTTTTGTGCAAAGGTGGAGATTTGTCTTTTCAGCGCATTAGTCTTATGTTGAGGGAAGTATTTGTTAAAAAATACTTGGGTCATCTCATTCCATGACCCAATTGATCGTGGTCTCAGCGAGTATAACCAACTCTTAGCTTTATCCTTTAAGGAGAAAGGAAAAAACTTGAGTCACACGATATCATCAGTTGCTTCTTGACTATGGAAAGTCGCAACTACTTCCTCAAACTCTCTAATGTGCACATAGGGGTTTTCGTTTTCCAAACCATGAAAAGTAGGGAGTAACTGAATCATCCCTGTTTTAAAGTCTTGATGGCGGGTGGTGGCTGGAAACATAGTACATGATGGTGTGGCTGTCCGGCTAGGATGTAAATAATCTTTGAGTGTCCTAGCTACATTCTCATTAGGGTTTTCAGCCATGTTGGCAAAGTTTTCTAAATTTTCAGTTGGTTGTATACTAAGGTCCGATCTAGGCGAGGTTTCACTAACGGACGAAGAAGGAAGGGGTATCTCTATTTCGGGTCCTTTAATGAATCTCCCTCGCGAGTCTCTCGGTCTAAGTATATACCAGCTGAGTTTAGAAGTAATAAATAAAACAGAACAAAACAAAAAAAATCAGAATATAAAGGAAAGATAGTACTGTCTTGTCTTAGAGTTGACAAACTTCCTTATGAGTAAGCGCGTCTCCCCAGCAACGGCGCCAAAATTTGATTATGCCCAAAACAGTAACGCGGTGTTGTAGTACGGCTTTGGGGTGTCAATTCCACAGGGAGACAAATTAACTATAAAGAAAGATGTAAACTTTAATATGAGACGATATGATCCAATTAAATATAGAATCTGAATTTGATAGTGAGACAATTGTGTAAAGTAGATTGTGAAATATAATAGGAGAGAAACAAGGATCCGGGAATCCTCCCTAGGTTCGTTGCCCTAATCCTAACTTGATTCAGTTGTTTTTATCTCGATTGCAAGTTTCACATCCTAAACAGGCAATCGGCAAATATTCAATTAAAGCACATGTATAAACCCTAATTTGATTGTTATGAAAGACTCTTTATTTTCAATTCATGCACATATGATCTATCCTTTAAGTTTATCAAAAAACGACAATATATCTTTGATGACAATATTGCAGTAATGGACAAACCTAAAGGCTAGATCTACCGGACTCAATCATACCCAAATAATCTTGACATAAAGAAAGCATGACTAAATCTATATCAAGGAAAAAGATACAATCACCGGATTAGATGAAATCTTTATAATTAGAATAAAAAGTAAATCATAACAATGTTTGAACGTTAAAGCTCCATTACAACTGAATCAAATAAGGGAAATAGAAACAACTACACCTAGGGATTCACCCGTTCTCCTTGCTTGGAGATTAGTTAGCCATGGGGCTCATGGTTGCACAATGGAAGGAAAGTTGCTGCTCTCTTGAGTTCTCCAGATTTTTGAATATCCAATTACAAACCCTAAGTGGTATATTTATAGTACACAAGGTCTAGGGGTGTTTTAGGGTTTGAACAAGTCATTAAAGACCTAATTAGGGTCTAACTCGGAGTGCACAAGGCTGTGTGCGCGCTGCAGCACAACTTGGGCGCGCTGCGGCACTGTTTTATCAGGTCAGGTGCTGGTGCTGTGTTCTGTGGCACGGATAATCCATGCTGCGGCACAAGGCAGTTCTGTTTTGGTTAAGTCAGGTGCTGGTTCTGTGTGCTGCGGCGCGGATAATCCATGCTGCAGCGCGGCTGATGCTAATTCAGAAAGTCTGACCTCTGTCCGCTAAAATCGCCATAACTTACTCTAGAGAAATGATTTTTATGAACCGTAAAATCTTCCAGAAATTAGACTTCCATATCTTTCTAACCATATATGGCACACTTCCTGGTTCTTTCTACATCGATACAGTTTAATTTGTAAAGATGGTTGATTTGTATGCCAACTCCAGCAACTTAGTGAAAACTCCTTCCTTAGTTTCTCTTCATCTTGGCTCTTCCTCGATCATTCTTTTGCTTGAGTGTTCAATGGAACTTCATGTTTCAAAATGATGATAGCTTTTCGATCTCCTTTAACTCAAGATACCTGAAAAATGCACCAAAATAAATTAATGCTCCAAAAATACCACTTTAGAGTTGTTAATGAATAAAAATGCAATTAAGACCTAAATCAACCCTAAAGTGCTAACAAATAAGTATGATTATAATGCATTTAATGGCTCTTATCACTCCTCTACTCTCACTTTCTCACATCTTTTAAGTTTCTGTTTCCTCTTAATTGTACACAGTTCTTCAGGAATTTAGCATAATAAGGTACTTGTTTAATAGCATCTAAAAGTGTAATATTTACCTCGCATCTACGGAAAGTCTCATATAAATCTTTATTTTTCTCATCTTTTCTAGATTCTACTAAAGCCTGGGAAAAAGAGGAACTGGTTTATAATTAGAAAGAGGAGAAAACTTACACTTAGGTACATCATCGTCATTGGGAACGTCCCTATCTGCAACGATGTTTTTCTCTTTCTCTTGCTTTGACGATGCGGGGGCTGCCTTTATTGGAATCTCAACCTCTTTACCACTTCTCAAAATAATTGCACTTGCATTTTCTCTTGGATTTACTACCGTTTGAGAGGGTAATTTCCCCGAACTTTGTGCCTCTAGTCGATTAATTGTGGCTATCATCTGGCTCATCTGATTGTCAAAAATTTGAATACTGGCCCTCACTTCTTGTTGAAATTGTTTCGTCTCCTATTGAAATTGCAAAGTATTAGTGGCAAGAGGCTTAACAATATCTTCTAAAGACATAACCAAATTAGAAGTTTGGCCCTGTTGTTGTCTAAGGGGTATGGCTGCTTATATTGCTGGCAACTTGGGCGGTTTTGAGTCACGGGCTGATTTACTTGTTGATTCCCATAGCTAAGATTGCGGTGATCCCTTCATCTCGGGTTATACGTGCTAGAATAGGGATCATAATTCCTTTGCAGTTGTCCAGGAAAACCAACCGCCATATTCGCTTGCTCAATGGGCTCCTCTTGAAGAGTTGGGCACATATCGGTTGGATGCTCTACTACCGAACAAATCTTATAAGCCTTCGTCGTTTGCATATTACCTACAGCCATTTGACGAACAAGAGAAGTTAGACTCATAAGTTGTTATTCAAGGGAGGAAATATTCACCTCATTAACATGCTTTGAAGGAGGGTCAAACCTAGTGCCAAATTGTTGAGAATTGGCCGCCATATTTGCAATCAAGTTTCTTGCGGCCTCGGGAGTTTTATCCACCAAAGCTCCTCCACTAGCAGCATCAATCATGCACTTATCAGTGGGTAGAAGGCCCTCATAGAAATACTGAATAAGTAGCTACTCACTAATCTGATGATGGGGGTAGCTTGCACATAATTTCTTGAAACACTCCCAATATTCATGTAGGGACTCTCCATTGTGCTGCCTTACACCACAAATTTCTTTTCGAATGTTGGCTGCCCTTGAAGCTAGGAAATATTTCTCCAAAAACAGCCTCTTCATCTTGTTCCATGTGGTAATACTCTCAAAGGATAGATAATAGAGCCAATCCTTAGCCGAATACTTCAAAGAAAATGGAAAGGCTCTTAATTTAATTTGCTCTTCAGTCACCCCCATGGGTTTCATACTCGTGCATACCACATGAATCTCCTTTAGATGCTTGAGAGGATCTTCACCTGTAAGGCCATGAAAGTGGGCAAAAGTTGTATTAGTCCAGATTTTAATTCAAAAGTAGTGGTAGTATCTAAAGTAGGGAACGTTATGTATAAGAGTTGTTGATTTAAATCAGGGGCAGCAAGCTTTTTCAAAGTTTGATTTCTAGCCATGAGTTCCTCCTCTTCTAAATCAAAATTGCTAGCAAATAGGGGATCAAGAGCTAGATCGTTCTCATCATAATTTCTCCGAGCTTCCCTCTATAACCTGCGCAAAGCTCTCTCTATTTTTGAATCGCACTGCAAATCACCTTGATTAGAAAATCGAGTTACAGTCATAAACAATCAAGGAAACTTTAATAAACCATGAAAAACAAATTAGGAAAAATCTAGAGTAATGAAAATAAATAAAAATTCTATGCTAAAACACAAATAATCAAGGTGAAATTTATTTATTTATTTAAAAAAAATTTAATAACGAAATAAGGATCACAAGAAGCACAAAAATCAACTAGAATCACTCCCCGGCAACGGCACCAAAATGTGATGTGCTGTCACAGGCACCCAAAAATAAAACCTATACTCCTAAAAATACATATATTAGTGTGCGTAAGGATCGTTCCCACAGAGAGTATCTAGCCTAGTTTTATGCTACGTGAACAAGGATGGGGGGATTTGAGTACAACGAAAACAATTTTAAGAAAAACAACTAATGACCAATTCAAATTGAAGTATTGAAATAAATTAAAAGAATAAACCTTTGTCTAAGTCAACATCCACCATCATAATTTTACAACTGATCATCGATGCAAGTATATGTCAATTCACACTTTGAATATTCACCGTTGGAATTATTTTCTTATCTCTCCTTAGTCGTAGTTAATTAGAAAATAGGTGATCTAATTAACCCTAACTACTAAACAACCCAAGACAAGCGCTAAAGGTTTAATCTAGTAGCAGCCTTAAGAATTAGAGATGTTGGAAATCACCTTGACAAGATGCCCAGGTGGTGATCTTCCAAAGACCCAAGTCTACAATGACTTATAGAAAAATTTCAGCAATCGAACACAAGAACAGGAAATCAAAGAAAGAAAGAAGACAAGAAATTTGTTATCAAGATTCGGCAATGTGCCTACATCCCCGTGAGTTCCTCCAAACTCTCTACACTATCCCAAATGATTCTTATAAGTTACAGCAATCCCTTTCAAGAAGCTCAAGTTCTTGAAGAAACCAAGAAGAGAAGAAAGAAGATTACAATGCTCTCTCTCTGTACTACTCTCTCTTCTTTACAACTAGCCTCACTACAAAGAGTCCCTCTTGTGTTTATGTCTCTCACAAAATTCTCTTCTATATTACAATTGATCTCAAAGAATGTCACAAACTTGTGTTGTTGTATATGAGTTGTCTTGAAAATATGAGGCTAGGAAACCCCTTTTATAGCCACCCACTTCTTGGTCATTCTTGAGATTCAATCTCTACCCTTTGATCATGATTACCAATTAATCATGGCCCTCTATCAATCCTAAGTGGTGCTATGCATTTTAACCTTGCACTCAAGCACCTAAGAGAAGGCTAAAGCAGGCTGTCCATGTGTGCTTTGGTGTGCCTAGCGCCTAGGCGCTCACCTTTGCACACTTTCTGGATGCCATGGTGCTGGTGCGGAGCACCTAGGTGCTGGTGCAGGTCAGGGAGACATCATTCTGGGTACCAGGGCACTGGTGGAGGGCGCCTAGGCTCATATTACTGTAGTTTTTGTTTTTCAGGGACAATGTGTACTTCAGTTCAAGTTTGGGGTGTGCTATAAGCCATGCCAATCCAGCCAGTTCTCCATCTCCCAGGTCAGCTCTTTTCATATTATTCACACATTGGGGACAATGTGTCATTTAAGTTTGGGGGTATGGGAGACACATTTACACACACTTTATCCCAGTTTTGTTGTTGTTTTTTCGTTTTAAAATAAATGCATGTTCATGTTTGTCTTGAAATTTTGGTTGCTCTGAAAAGTTGTGATGTGATTTCATTGGTGAGCTTAAAATTTTGAACACATGATCTGATGATAGAGTTTTAAAAATTAGCTACTTACTTTAGGCATTTGAGAATTCACATGTTTGATCTAATTTGACATGAGCATATTAGCACATAATTATATGGGGTATAACATGTGAAATTAATGTGTATGTTTCTATGGCTTGGGTGAAACGGGATGACCTTTGGCATTATATATATATATATATATATATGAAAATGATGATTATTGATAAACTTTCCACTGAGTAACTGGACCTCTTGCCTCACTAAGTAGTGAGTGTTCACATCAAAAAGTGAGAATTTTGATTTAGTTAAATTATGGCCAGTTTAGTTTCGTAGCCTTTTTACTCGAGTTAGTAAGTCCTTAGGGGTGTCTTTACACCTAATGCCCTAAAACCATATGGTTTGGGAGTTATTGACTCAACACTCGCTACATGGACAACTAGAAAACTTAATAGAACTAAACATGGTAGAGCCTTATAATAAAATAAAGAAGAAAATAAAATTATGCCATTGTTGTTCATTCTGATGGGAAATTCAGTGAATCTTGAGATATGGAGACATTGCACATTAGAATTATTTGGAAGCTTCATATTTATGTGTTAGTTCACTTTACACTGATTCGAGCTTGTGATGCCTTAGCCAGCCTTTTGTAAGTAATTAGAGTTTAAAATTCCTATTCATTGCGAAGATGGGTTTATCTTTTTAAGTTTGCTCACGAATGAATATCATGGTTTTGTGTGATACTTAAATTTTTGGATACCAAGAAGGATGGATTTATCTTTGTGTTCTTCGTTTTTTATTTAGTTTTTAGGTTCGTATTTCTAAGGGACTAGCAGTATGTAAGTTTGGGGGTGTGATATGTACTTAAATATTCATATTTAAGCCTTTTAATTTATATTTGTTAAGCTCTTAGTTTATGTTATTTCACCTTATTTTATTTCATTTCTGTGTTTCGGTGGTTTTTTAGGTTTTTGGAGCATTATGGAATTATCTGGCTTAAAGAGCAAAATTTGGAAAAGCTGGAATCTGCTGTTGCGATCGAGCACAGGAGACCTGCGATCAAGCGCAACAGTGCTCAAGCGCCCAAGCCAAAGAACGAGCGCACCATGCTGCGATCGAGCGCATTCATGCAGTATGGCGGTTGGTCCTATTTTGGAAATAAACTTAGGGTTTTGTTTTACGAGTTTTAGGGTTTTTAGATGTCTCTAGGGTTACTTAAACTCTATAAATAGCCTGTAAACACAAAGAGGAGGCAAAAAGGAGATTTTTGCAGAAGAATTTATGACTCTTCAAGGAAGCTCCCTTGGGTTTATTCTTTTCTTTTCTATTTTACTTTATGAAGATGTTTAACATCAAACTCATGTGTAACTAATTTGCTAGTAAGGCTTGATTGAAGCCCTGATTATGTTTACTCAATAATTCAATATTGGTGCCTTTGCGATATTTATATTATGATGCTTAACTTGATTGATTCTTGTTTTCTTGAATTCCTCATATGTGATTGCCTGATCAACATATGCATGCGGTATGGACTAGTTAGTTAAATCAATTTGGATTACCGAGTCCTGGGTTTAACAACAGTAACAAAAGAAATCCACATCGGGTTCTTGGTTTAATCAACATGGGAAACTGGGAGGATATACTATGCCCTAGGCCTTGTGTGTTTGTCAATTTCCACATATATTATGCTTGCTTAAGGAACAACTTAGTATAAACCATGCTAAATCCTTTAAGAAAGAAAAGAGTTAGAGTATACACCATGCCTAACTCGTTGCTTAGGGAAATCAATAGCTTAAGGAGTATACACCATGCCCTGAGGTTGACAACATTAGGTATTCACAACGTGATTAAAGCATTAGCATATTGTTTTATTGTGGAAGCATGATTAGTGATGGATATCAAGTCCCTACACTTTTATCATTATCGAATCCAACTCATTTATTATTTCTCTCATTTTATATTGCGAAATTAATTTTAAATTAAAATTTACGAATCCCTGTGGGAATGATCTCGCACTTGCACACTATACTACTATGTTGACCTAGTGCACTTGCAAGTAAAACGTTCAATTATTTGCTTATTAATTTAGGTAGATTTTTGCACAACAATTAGCATGGGATAACATCATAGGATTTCAGTCCTATTCTATTGGCCTTCAGGATCGGAGTAATGGTTAATAGGGACAGTCGGGGACATTCGTATTTCATAGTCAGAGGTGAAATTCTTGGATTTATGAAAGACAAACAACTGCGAAAGTATTTGCCAAAGATGTTTTCATTAATCAAGAATGAAAATTAGGGGCTCAAAGACGTTCAAATGCCATCATAGTCTCAACCATAAACGATGCCGACCAAGGATCAACGGATGTTGCTTTTTGGACTTTGCTGGCACCTTATGAGAAATCAAAGATTTTGGGTTCCGGGGGGAGTATGGTTGCAAGGCTAAAACTTAAAGGAATTTACAGAAGGGCACCACTAGGAGTGGAGCCTGCAACTTAATTTGACTTAACACGGGGAAACTTGCCAGGTCCAGACATAGTAAGGATTGATAGACTGAGAGCTCTTTCTTTTTTGATCTGTAAATAAACTTGTATTAAGTGATCAAAATGTACAAAAAATATTCACTAGGCATACCTAGGATATTTACAAGTGAGGCATATACAAATAAAACTAGGGCTTAACAAAAGCCTACAGCTGAATAAGGAACTTGAGAACAATAATGGAGCCTGCTGGACCATGATAGGCAGCAATTACAACAGCATCACAACACACAGCTTACATGGGAACTGGGCATACCCAGGGAATAAATAAAACAACAGGCAGCAAAGAACATCTAAAACAATACAAAACAAAACCAGGGTATACCCTGGAAATACAAGGGGAGACAGAACAATGAAGGCACACAGCCTCACAGCACAGAAAAGAAACACAGCAGAGAAGAACCCTACAGCAGCAGCCTATACTCAGGGCAGGCAGCATATACAGTTCTATAAATACCCAGCTGGATCTTCTTCACAAGACTAGCAGGCAGGACAGGGGCTTTGTCAAACAGCTTAGCATTTCTGGCCAGCCAGATATTATAAACTGTGCTTGCAAGGGCAGACTTTCTGGCCACAGCAGGGGGACCAGTGCCTTTAGCTTTGATAGTCCATCTAATGGCACTCTCTATAGATTTCATTTGTCTCCTGCATCCCAGTCATTTGTTGATGGATATCCAGACATCCTTGCTGACTCTACAGGAGAAGAAGAGGTGCTCTTTGTTCTCCTCCTGGTCAGAACATAGGGGGCACAGCTTGTCAGTTCCTTCAAGGTGGAGCTTGTCCTTTGTGAGGAGTCTGTTCTTGATTGCCAGCCAAAGAATGAAGGATTGTTTAGGGGGGCAGTGACTATTCCAAACCAGGGAAGCCCATCTAACTTCATTATTTTTCTGTCTCATTGCATTATACACCTTCTTGATGCTCAACTCATCATGCAGCCTCCAATCCATAAATTTGTTGGTAGCTAGTAATACATTAGGGGGCTGCCCAACTATTTCATCTCTGATTTCTAAGATCCTCTTCCAAAGAGGGGAGTCCTCCTTGCATGCCTTAATCTCCCATACGGATTTGTTCAAAAGGTAGTAGTGCTGGACCCATTGTATCCACAGGGAGTCTTTCTTCATATGAATGTTCCACAAAACTCTAGAGAGGAGAGCCTTATTCCAAGTTTTAAGCTCCACCAGCCCAAGACCTCCCTCAAGCTTAGGTTTGCAGATGTCAGCCCAAGCAACAAGGGCTTTTCTCATGCCCCCATTCTTTCCATTCCACAGAAAGGTTCTGCATAGTCTGACAATCTTATCAAGGATGTTGTCAGGAATGGGGAAGATAGCAAGCCAAAAACATTCCACTCCTTGGAGCATTGATTTAATGAGCTCAGTTCTTCCAGCATATGATAAAGAGGAGCCAGCCCACACATTAATGTATCCAAAAAAATTTTCAATGAGGGGAGCATAGTGTGTAGCATTCAGCCTTGCAGAGGCAAGAGGGACCCCTAGATATTTGAAGGGGAGGCTGCCATCCTCCATTCTAGTACATCTTCTAATCTCCATAAGCTCCTCTGGTTTCACTCCAGCATGGAGGATGTTAGACTTAGAGAGGCTAGCCTTTAGACCAAAACACTCACTGAAGGTGTTAACACAATTCATGAGCAATCCCACTGATTTAGCTTCACCTCTAGCAAACAGAATGAGATCATCAGCAAAGGCCAGGTGAGTAATTTTGAGTTTGTCACACTTGGGATGGTATCTGAAGCCATCTTTTTCATTCAATCTCCTAAGCAGCCTAGATAAGTACTCCATTATCAACACAAAGAGGTAGGGAGATAGAGGATCTCCTTGTCTAATCCCTCTTTTACCTTTAAAGAATCCATGTAAGCTACCATTAATGGAGAGAGAGTATGTTGTTGTAGATACACATTCCATGGTCCATGCTCTAAACTTTTCAGGGAACCCAAGCCCATCTAAAAGGCTGTTCAAGTACTCCCATTCCACGGTGTCATAAGCTTTTCTTAGGTCTATCTTGATCATGCATCTAGGAGGGATCCTCTTCCTACTATATTTCCTAAGCAACTCTTGAACCAAGTATATGTTTTCAGCCATACTCCTAGACTTAATGAAGGCAGCCTGAGTTGGGCTGACAATTTGATTCAAACAAGGAGCCAATCTTGAAGCCATAATCTTTGAGATTATCTTATAGATCACATTGCAGCAAGCTATGGGCCTGAAGTCCTCAACTCTAGCTGCTTGCTTACTTTTGGGGATCAGGGCTAAAGAGGAATGGTTAAGCTGCTTAAGAAGCCTACCACTCTGGAAAAATTCTTGCACAGCCTCAGTGATCTCTTTGTGAGTAATATCCAATGCTTTCTTGAAGAATTTAGAATAGTATCCATCTGGACCAGGGGATTTATCCTCCCCAATACTCCACAGAGCAGCCTTGATTTCCTCCTCAGTCACATCTTTGATCAACTCAGCAGCCTGGTTCTCATGAAGAGTAGGCCCCCCTCTTATAACCTCTGTCTCAATAGGATTGCAGCTTCCAGAAGAGCCCAGCAGCTCCTTATAGAATCTGGTGAATTCCATAACCACTTCATCTTCAGTTGCAGATTGACAGCCATTGGCTAACCTTATTGAAGCAATATGATTTTTGATAGACCTCCTCTTGACCAGGGCATGAAATAGTTTGGTCCCCCTATCACTGTTGAGTAAGTACTTACATTTGGCCTGTTGAGATAGGAAACTTTGCTCAGCTTCTGCAAGCTGAAATGCTTTGAGCTTTGCATTGGCCACCCTCACTTGGAGATTAGCATCATTAGGATTATCATATAGCTTTTGCTGCATGCTGTTTAGCTTTGTTGCAGCCTCAGATGCTCTCTTGGATATATGGCTGAAGTGCTTCTTATTGAGATTCTTGAGATGGGGTTTGAGGCCTTTCAAGATGTTGCATAAAATGAACTGTTTAGTGCCTCTCCTAGGACAGTCCCAGTGGGATCTTATCAAGTCCAGGAACTTGTCATGGTCAGTCCACATGTTAAAAAACTTGAAAGATCTCCTACCCCCACAAACCTCATCCATCAAGCTAACAATGCATGGAGAGTGGTCAGAGATACAACCAGTAGGAAGGAAGGAAGCTTGGGCTCTCATACCCTTTTGGTACCATACATTGTTAACCATAGCTCTATCCAGCTTACACCAAACTTTGTTGTTGGACCAGGTGAAGAAGCAGCCACTAGCATTGACATCAAATAGGCCAGTTTCCCTACAACAATGAGAGGGGTCCCTAATCTCATAGTCAGTTACAGGCAACCCATTAGTTTTCTCATCAATAGCAAACACATTATTAAAATCACCCAAGACAAGCCAAGGAGAATACAACTCAAAGCCAAAATTACACAGATTGTTCCATAAGGGTCTCCTGGATACAATGGAGTTAAAACCATACACAAAACTGATTACAAAATTGTAAGAAGTGATTAAACATGTTACATTACAATGGATAACTTGGGGGGAAGAGTCAATAATAGTTAAACAAACCTTAGAGGGGTTCCAAAGTAACAAAATTCTACCTAATGTGTGAGAAAAGAAGTTATTGGTTTGGTTCCACCCCTTGAATTTGTTGTCCATTATCTTTGCCAGCTTTGTCTCGTCGAGCTTACATTCCAAAATTCCCATTACATCTATCTTATGAACCCTCATGAGGTTTAGAACCCCATTGTGTTTTAGGGGCTTGTGAAAACCCCTGATGTTCCATCATGCAACTATCATTTATGAGGTAAGGAGGCTGTTCCTCCCTTCCTAGTAGAATATGATTCTTTGTGGCCTATTCTTCCTTTCTTCTTCTTGACTACTTGAAAGTCATTTTCCTGCTCATTAGGGTCATTCTGGCCCTTATCTCTTTCACAATTATCCTGCTCTTGAGCAGACTTTTTCTTATGCTTCTTCCCTTTAGTCACAGGGTGGTGGGGAGATTTCGAGCCTGTCACCACCTGGACATGAGGGACAGGAGTCTCCTGATCCTCCTCAACCGTTACAACATCAAGGTGGGGTTCTGCTCTGGCTTGATCATTCACAACTTGGACTGCTTTTCTTTGCTCTTGGACAGGGTTACCCCTAGCTGGGGAGTCTATCTTAGAAGAATCCCCCCTATCCTTCTCACTTGGATTATTCACACCTTTAATCTGCTCATTATGTAAACTTAGCTCTTCCTGTCTAGCAGGCTCTTTCCCTTTTCCCCTTGGCTTGCTCCCCTTAACACAATTGGGATTGAGACTGCAGGAGTGGAGGTCATGGCCAACTATTTTGCATTTTGAACAGAACTTAGGAAGATTCTCATAAGAGATCTTTAGTTCAAATGAATCTCCATTTAGTAAAGTCAATGGAACAGTGAATTGGATGTCTTTAGCAACATCAATTTCCACTAGGAGCCTAGCATAAGAGATTATTTCTTTATTCTTAGTAAATTGGTCAGCATAGAGGGGTTTACCAAGTAAAGTACCTATCTTGCTGAGGCAGCTTGCTGACCATAGCTCAAGAGGAAGGCCTTTTAGTTGAATCCATACAGGGATAGTAGTGATTTCCTCATTACCAAACTTAAACAGTTTAGGCATTGATTTCAGAAGCAAAGACCTACCATAAACTTGGTAGGGGCCTTCTTGCAACACATTCAGGCTGGATTCTTCATTACCAAATCTAAACACAATCCATCCATTTTCATGAAACTGAGTAGAAACTCTTACCTTCCAGGAATCCGTGAGCTTTTTCAGGGCTGCCCTCCCTGGGAATCTTCCAGCAAAGTAGCCCACCAAGCAGAAGGACTGATCTTCAAACACTTCCAGCATGTCCTCCTGGGTGACTCTGACTATTCCTCCTTCACTGGCTATGGAGGAGAGCTGGAGGCCCTTACTTTGCATTCTATTTTCTGCAAAGAGGCTGACCCAAGGAGCTTTCTTAGCCTTCTCATTAGAATCAGGTCTCTGGCCTGTGAACTTGGAGGCTTGCTGAATTCCTTTAGGACTAGGAGCTGGAGGAGCTACATTGTCCCTTGAAACAGACTGGAGGCTCCTAATCTTCAAGGGGGAGTGAGGTCTGGACTCATTGCTTCCCATTTTCCTTCCTTGCCCTGCAGCAGGCTTCCCATGAACAGTACCATGAACAGTTGCTTGGCAGCTTGTGTCTTCTTCTTCACTGGTAGAATAGGAGTCTATTTGCTCTGAGCCCTCTCCACTCCCCTCAGAGGAGTTAGAATTCTCATCCTCAGTAGCCTGGGACTCTTCTTGCATAGCCTGGCTATCTGCATTGCCCTTCATTTGAACTTTTGTATTGTTCACCGTTGAAGCTCTCGCAGAGCTTTCATTCTTACCTGAGACAGAAGCTTCCACTTGAGTCTCTGGGAATTGGGAACACTTCTCTCCCAAGGAGTAGGAAGAGGAGGCTGACCCTTTGGAAGGAACCCTGGCACCATTCTTGCTTGAACTAATTGAATCTTCTTCTCTCGACAAAGCTACAGTAGCAGCTTTGTTCTTGAAATGGTTCTGGACAAAATCCAGATCATTTTGCTCCTGGGTTGTTAGAGGAGGCTTCCTAGGAGGATTCTTCTTCCCCATGCTGAAGATGACAGAAAGAATAGCACAGAAAGAGGTGTAGAGGGAGGAGAGATCCTAACAATATTTTCAAATCATGTCTTCTGAGAAACTGTGAGTGTATGCACTGAGTTTAAACCTTCTTACCACAAACCAATGATGTATAAAACTTTGAATTCAACCAAAAAAGAAGCCTTAACTCCATTATCCTCACAGGTAAAGTGTTTATCAATTTAAAGAGGCAAGATATTTACTCATGGATTTAGAAAGCAGATAAAAGCACTCAATGAACGGCAAGCAATTTAGGACAAGTAAGTGAACAAGAATCAACAACAAGATAGGCTAATCACACAATTAAGAACACTTTATCCGAGTTACCAATATAATGCTCGAAATTTTAATGGTTAATCAGTAAGCCTTGGTGTTGAAGCTCCTTTCTTTTAAGCATGGTACGACAACTTATCTTCCTTAAATTACTGAATCTTCCTTCTTTCGAATACAAACTGAAAACTAAAGTAAACAAAAACTGATATTTTCTTCTTTTTTTTCTCTCTTTTTTTTTCTTTTTCTTTTAGAGAATTACAATATATATAAATAAGCTGATAGAAGAATGTTTTTTTTCTTTTTCTTTTAAAGAATTACAATATAAATAAATAAACTGATGGAAGAAGAGTCATTCTCAAAATATTGTAGACGATCAAAACTCCGCGCAAATGTCAATGATGGATTCGAAGGCTTCGACGACTAACCAAATCATTTCTCCACGTGTAAGGTAAGCTAAATAAAGCATCTCAAATAGCAATAAAACCAATTCAAGTAGGAAGTAAAAGCTCACAATGCCAGTTTTCTCAAACTCTCCACTCAATAAAAACAAATGTGCTTCAAACTTCGTTAAAAACCAAAGATCATATGCATCACTCTCTAAACAATCCACAGAGCTTAGTATGTGCATAGAAATGAGTTTCCAGAAAATAATCAGTGTTAATCAAGATAGTGTCATTAGACCTTGATGAAAACAGAGTTGTAATCATGCATCAACAGTTAACAAAATCACGAAATCTCACAAACATGCCATGATAGTTTCACTCTAAACAATATATAAAAAGCATGCATATGCTACCACGCCCAACCAGAATGTGACAATGTCCTTGTTGTCACAGAAAGATAAGAAAGTCATACCAACGGGAGAGAGGAACTCCAATAACGTAGCATAGGTAAACCTGCATCACATAAAACAAAACATAAAAGCAAACAAAGCCAAACAAAAGAAACTAAACTAGAAAGCAGTAAAATATAATACAGATAGAAGTATCGAACATCAATCAAAGTAGATAGGGGTAACCAGAGAGATCTCCTCTGGTTCCTCTACTTTCTCCACATAATGCTTCAGACGTTGCCTATTCACTCGAAATACTCTCCCATCTTTTGGATCTTCTATCTCAACCAAACTATTGAGAAAGACTTTCTTAATCACGAACGGGTTGGTCCATCTCGATTTTAGCTTGTCGGGATGAAGGTGAAGCCTCGAGTCATAGAGGTGGACTCATTGATTAGGCTCAAAATGCTTCCTCAAAATTTGCTTGTCATGAGCCACCTTTATCTTTGCCTTGTAGATTCTGGAGTTATCGTAGGCATCATTTTGCAACTCTTCAATCTCAGCTAACTGAAGCTTCTTATGATTTCATGCATCATTAAGATCAAAGTTAACGCTCTTCAAAGCTTAATAAGTACGATGTTCTAACTTAACCGATAGATGGCAAGCTTTTCCATACACAAACCAGTATGGAGACATCCAGAGGTTGGTCTTGTAAGCAGTACAGTAAGCCCAAAGAGCATTGTTATGCCGATTATCTACCTAAATTAATATGCAAATAATCGCACTCATTTTACTTGCAAGTGCACAAGGTCTGTGGTAGCATAGTGTGCAAGTGCGAGATCATTTCCACAGAGATTGGTGAATTTCTTTCTAGGACTAATTTCTTCAAGTTTGAAAAGAGAAATAATAGTTGATTTTGAGTGAATAACAATAATGAGAATATAGGACTACGATATCCACCCTAATTATACTTTCCCACTAAGTAAAGTTTCAATGCTCTAGCCTTATCATGAATATCTAATGGTTGCCAACCTAAGGGCTTGGTCTACACCTTAGGTTATTGATCTCTCTATGCAATGAGTTAGGCATGGTGTATACTCTAACTCTTTTCTCTCTTAAGGGATTCAGTACGGGTGTATACTAAGTTGTTCCTTAAGAGAGCATGAGGGCTGTGGAGATCGACAACCACACAGGACCTAGGGCTTGGTCTGCTCCCGGTTTCCCATGTTGATTAACCCGGGAATCCGGTGTGGATATCCCTTGTTACTAATGTCGTACCCAGGACTCGGTCATCCAAATTGATCCGACTAACCTATCCATACCACATGCATATGTTGATCAGGCACACACATACGAGGAATTTAAGTACAAACAGGTATTAATCAAGTTAAACATTCAGACAGGGCTATAGCAAAGATAGTCAATGAATAGATATGTGGAAAAGCATAACTAGGGCTTCAATCGAGCCCTATAGGTGTTTAGTTACACATGCTAAGTAGAATAAACATACTAAACATTATGAAAATAAAAACTGAAAACTAAAACCGAAGAAGACTTGGGAGACGAGTCGTCAATTCCTCCCTTAAGCTCTCTACTTCAAGTCTAAAACAAAATATGATCTATTATGTGTTTTTACAAGGCTATTTATAGGGTCCCGAAACCCTAATTCCTATTTGGAGTCGGAGGACTTCTTTCCAATTCTGGCTTCTGCCACCTCTGGAGTAATTGCGCTCGAGTGTATGCGGGTTACGCTCGAGCACAGGTGTGCGCTCGAGCCTTCTTCAAGTGCACTCTTGACTTTGTGCTCTCGATCTCAATGAGGTGCGCTCGAGCGCACCTTACTGGATGGCAGAACTTCATTTTTGCTCCTAAAAGCTCCAATTTATTATTTTTTGTCGAAGTCCTGAGAAAAACACATAAAATACAAAAATGAAGTAAAATCCATATAATTAGCTAGGTAAAGAGTCTAACAAGTGTAAATTAGGGGGCTTAAATATGACTATTTAAGCACCTATCACACCCCCAAACTTACATATTGCTAGTCCCTTAGCAATACAAAACTAAAGACTATGCTAAAACAAAATGTTAAAAGATAAATTCATTCTCATGATACTCAAAAATTTGAGTTGTGCATAAAAACTATGATAACCGTTCATGAGTAAGCTTAAAATAAAAACACATTTTGGGTTGTAAGAGGACTTTCAAAATTTTTATGTTGCTTACCTAAGGTTGGCTTAAGGCATAGCAAGTTTGATTTGTGTGTGATGAGTTAGCACATATAAGATGGGACTTCCATATAATTTTAATGTATAGTGCTTTGGTGTCCAAATCTTTATCGAATTTCTTGTTAAAGAGAACAAAATGGCATAATACTTTCTTTTCTTTTTCTTTTATCATGCGATCTTTGCCATGTTGAGTTCCATTGAGCTTTCTATTTGACCCTTGTAACGAGTGTTTGGCCAATGACTCCCAAACCAGATGGTTTTAGGGCATTAGGTGTAAAAACACCCCTAAGGACTTACTAACTCGAGTCAAAAAGGCTACAGAACTAACAGGTTTTTATACTTTTTTAATGAAATTCCCACCTTTTGACATGAACACTCAATGTTTACTGAGGCAAGAGGCCCAGTTACTCAGTGAAAATTTCCATTATGATCATTAAGGGCTTACTTCCCATTTTTTGACGTGAACACTCAATGCTTACTGAGGCAAGAGGCCTAGTTACTCAGTGGAAAGTTCTTAATGATTTTTGGAAGCTTTTTGAATTTCTTTTTGCATGATGATTATTTTTCTTTATTTTTATTATGCCAAAGGGTTCTTTTCAACAAGTTATCCGATTACAGTTTAGGTAATGGAAACAATACAAAAGAATTATATGTCATACCCCACACAAATGCGTGCTAAATGTGCTTGTGCAAATTTGGATCAAACTCGTGAGTTCTTAGGTGCCTTGAGGTAGGTAACTAAACTTTGTAAAACTCCTATTGCAAGACTATGTGTTCTAGCTTTTAAGCTTACTAATGAAGTGTTATCAAAATTTTTTTAATTTAACCAAAATTTTTGTTTATCAAAAGAACATGCATTTATCTTCCTAAAAAAAATTGGGACTTAGTGTGTGCGCATGTGTTTTAAGTGCTTGTGTGATAGTATCTAGTATCTCCCACTACCCGCAAACTTAAAATGCACATTGTCCCCAATGTGTGTGGCATGGAAAGATATGACCTGGGAGATGGAGAACTAGGTTGTTTGCTTGCTTGTATACGCCCCCAAACTTGAACTGGATGCACACACTAAGTACCTGACAAAGGAAAACAAACGTTGTTCCGGAAAATAAAATATAAATGTAGACATGTAAATATGATTATAAATAAACGAAAAGTACTAAAATGAAAAGGATATGTCTGGGGTGCCTCCCATGAGCGCTAAGTTTAACGTCTTCAGTCAGATGGGGTATCTCCTCACTGCTGATCATTAGTGGGTGCAGTCGAGAAGGTATCGGGTGCAAGAGATAAACAGTCAAGGATAGCCTGCAGCATCGCCTCCTGTCGTGTGAACTGTGCCTCTAACCTATCAATCCGTTGATGGATTAAATGAGTTGCCTCACGATCCTCTCGATGAATGTAAGATAGCTCACAGTGAAAAGAAGATAACTCGTCTAGGAGATGCTGATACTCCATGGAGCCCATGTTTGTATGATCCCCCTCCCATGAAGGGCTCACCGGTGGATGCTTAGCCTCCATCGGATCATCTGCTATCCGATCATCACGCAACAGGCTCGGTGGGAGGAATCTGTGCCTGGGGTCCTCGAGGCATGTGTGACTGGCTGAGGCTCCGCTGTGCTCTCCCAAAGAAAGGATGGTCACTAACCAGGCTATCTACAGAGGATCCTCGAATCCCCTTCTTTTTGAAGATATGACTGAGCAAGAAGGGGAAAGGAAGACCCCAAGCATTAGCTGTGGTCGTCTGTCAGTTATGTACCCCATCCCAAAACTTGTGAATCTGACTCCATATGACCACTGGGATGGAGTACCAATGACCCCGGTGAAAAGCATAGAGGGCTTGTAAGAACTGATCTCGCCTTTGTGTCTTGTGCCCAAGGGGACACACATTCCGCTGCAGGACTGAGTCGATGAACCATAGACGGTGTGGAAACCTCAATCGGCTCCTTGCATTGTTGTGGCGGTCAGCATATTGCCCTGCAGACATATCCTCAATGATGTGTGGGAGAGGGAATTAGCCAGGCTGCTCCTCTATGTGGCTGTCCTCGGGTGGGGACTCATCGCAGCAGTGTAGAGAGTTGGCTATGTCAGTGGTGGTCAGCTCGATGAATCGATCTTGGACTGAAGAAGATAGGATCTCCTGCCTGGTGCACTCATAGGTCAGGTTCTCGTAGAAACTGACCACGAATCAAATATATGCTGTCGAGCAGACCAGCTTAAATAGCCACTTAAGTCCTCGGTGCTTGAATTCTTGGACTGCCCACCTCGTGGTGTCCAAAGTCTTGAAGTCCTCTTCGATATTAAATGTAGTTTTAAATAGTACCTCACACTGTTTGAAGCTGGATAGAGATGTTGGATGACGACTGCTTGCAGCTCAGGAGGTGGAAGCCATGTTTTCAGAATCTGGGTAAGTACTACTATTAAAATTGCACTCGGTCGCTCGGTATTATACGCTCGATCGCACAAGGAGTAATGCGCTCAATCGTTAGTGCCTAGTGCTCGATCGCACTTGGTCAGGCACTTTGTCGAACACTTGATGTGCACCAAAACAAGAAGCTGTAGAACATTTCACACCTTTGATTCAAACCTCCTTATTTGTGGAGGAGGGTAATATATATGCAAGGAAATGTGGTGGATCGGTGGTGGTTTTAGGTGGTGAGGTGGTGGTGTGGTGGATGAGGCTTGAGTGCAGTGATCGTGCACGACTTAGAGTGGCCGATTATCTACCTAAATTAATATGCAAATAATCACACTCGTTTTACTTGCAAGTGCACAAGGTCTGTGGTAGCATAGTGTGCAAGTGCGAGATCATTTCCATAAGGATTGGTGAATTTCTTTCTAGGACTAATTTCTTCAAGTTTGAAAAGAGAAATAATAGTTGATTTTGAGTGAATAACAATAATGAGAATATAGGACTACGATATCCACCCTAATTATACTTTGCCACTAAGTAAAGTTTCAATGCTCTAGCTTTATCATGAATATCTAATGGTTACCAACCTAAGGGCTTGGTCCACACCTTAGACTATTGATCTCTCTATGCAACGAGTTAGGCATGGTGTATACTCTAACTCTTTTCTCTTTTAAGGGATTCAGCATGGGTGTATACTGAGTTGTTCCTTAAGAGAGCATGAGGGCTGTGGAGATCGGCAACCACATAGGACCTAGGGCTTGGTCTGCTCTCGGTTTCCCATGTTGATTAACCCGGGAATCCGGTGTGGATATCCCTTGTTACTAATGTCGTACCCAGGACTCGATCATCCAAATTGATCCGACGAACCTATCCATACCACACGCATATGTTGATCAGGCACACACATACGAGGAATTTAAATACAGACAGGTATTAATCAAATTAAACATTCAGACAGGGCTATAGCAAAGATAGTCAATGAATAGATATGTGGAAAAGCATAACTAGGGCTTCAATCGAGCCCTATAGGTGTTTAGTTACACATGCTAAGTAGAATAAACATACTAAACATTATGAAAATAAAAACTGAAAACTAAAACCGAAGAAGACTCGGGAGACGAGTCGTCAATTCCTCCCCTAAGCTCTCTACTTCGATTTTAGAACAAAAGATAATCTATTATGTGTTTTTACAAGGCTATTTATAGGGTCCCGAAACCCTAATTCCTATTTGGAGTCGGAAGAATTTTTTCCAATTCTGGCTTCTGCCACCTCTGGAGTAATTGCACTCGAGCGTATGCGGGTTGCACTCGAGCACAGGTGTGCGCTCGAGCCTTCTTCAAGTGCGCTCTTGTCCTTGTGCGCTCGATCTCAATGAGGTGCGCTCATTTTTGCTCCTAAAATCTCCAATTTATTATCTTTTTGTCCAAGTCCTGAGAAAAACACATAAAATACGAAAATGAAGTAAAATCCATATAATTAGCTAGGTAAAGAGTCAAACAAGTGTAAATTCGGGGGCTTAAATATGATTATTTAAGCACCTATCAAGCGTCGCGAAGGTGCAAAGACCAATCCTTTCTATTTGGGTTCACTGTCTTCTCCAATATTTGCTTCACCTCTCGGTTGGCCAATTTAGCCTGGGCATTCATTCGTGGGTGGTAGGTGTTAGCAACCTTGTGGTTCACTCTATACCTGTGCATCAAAGCCTCAAAATAATGGTTACAGAAATGAGTGCCTTGATCACTAATCATAGCCCGAGGCGTGCCGAATATCGAGAAAATGTTTTACTTAAGAAATTTGACAACAGTGTCGTTGTCATTGTTTCGACACGCCACAGCCTCTACCCATTTGGACATGTAGTCCACTACAGGTAATATATATAGATAACCAAATGAAGGTGGAAAGGGTCCCATAAAATCAATCCCTCAACAATCAAATATTTCAATGACAAGAATCAGGTTAAGGGGCATCATATACCTTTGGGACGGAGTACCAAGCTTTTGGAATCTATCACAAGAACAATAAAAATTATTAGTGTCTTTAAATAGAGAAGGCCAATATAATCCAGACTGTAGAATTTTTGCGGCAGTCTTTTTTATAGAAAAGTGACCGCCACAAGCTGAACTATGACAAAAATGTAAGATATTATCAATCTCAACAGCAGGGATGCACTGGCTCATAATTTGGTCAGGGCAATACTTATAAAGATAAGGGTCATCCCAATAAAAATTTCTTACCTCGACCAAAAATTTGGGCTTATCTTGCGTGCTCCATGTGGGTGACATTTTGTTGGAAACCAAGTAATTTATAATGTGCACATACCATGGTACTTGGCTTACGGCGAACAAATGTTCGTTGGGGAAGTCATCTCCGATGGGTGGCCCATCGGCAGACTCATTGAACTCCATGCGAGATAAGTAATCTGCCACCACATTCTCCACCCCCTTCTTATCCTTAATTGTTAAATCAAATTCCTAAAAGAGTAAAATCCACCTAATCATCTCTCTGCTCAATGGACTTTGCCACTTCTTTTATTGCTATGAGAGCTACAACATAATGAATTAGCTTGTGGTGATAAAAGAGAATTTGAATACTTATTTTTATATTCAATTTGATAGATGAATTTGTTTTGGAAGTGAACACAAAAAATAGAAAAGTAACATAGGGAAAGACTGGATGTCCACTAGAACTGAAGAAATTAGATATGCCATCATTTTACGTTTATAATCTGTTCTGCATTCATTTGTATTTCTGATTTGTTTGTCTTGCAACAAAACTTTGAAAATAGGCTGAAATATCTTGCAGCACAAAAGATATGTGGGGAAAATCCATATCCTCACAAATTTCATGTCCCCGTGTCTATTCTTGAATATATAGAGAAGTATGGAGGCATCTTGAGGATGCCAAAGTATCTTTGGCTGTTATATAAAATCAGGGACTTAAATTTCTATGCTATTATTTGTTTTATTCATGTGTTCCTTCTTGAAAAACCTTTGTGTTTTTCTTATGCAATGTGATTATTCTTTTACAGATTATCTCACCCTTGCAAAATTTTGATAGAGACAATGTTGCTTCAGTTTATATCGCGGGAGACAAGGTTTGATTTCTTGTTAATTTTTTCTTATAGTTTATCACTGATTATCTGTCTATGGATGAACCAAGTTATCATATAAATAGGATGCTAATGCTATTGACTTAGGAAAAAAAGAAACAAAAAAGAACTTGATGCTATTGGCACCTATTACTTTAAGATTTGCTTCTTTTCTTGGTGTTATCTTTTCAATTTAGCTGTCTGTTTATCTCTCAATTATCAATGTGTATGTTTAGTTGTTCCCTACATAGTTTCCTTAACTACATTTTCTAAATAAATCAGGGTCAATCTCACCCTTATAGATCTTTTGGGGGAAAAAGCATACATTTTATTTTTAATAACATGTTACCCCTCCATGACACTTTACGTGTGCGTGGCGTCCAGTAGATTATTGCTTCACAAGAATATATCTTTTATCTGCTACTTGTTTGCAAAGAAAAAATTAAATTCAAGAATCTTAGTGGACTGATGCTAGGATGGTTAATTTATGTAAGAAATATTTTTGCTTGCTTAGAAATGGAAATGTATTAATTTGTTTAGTTTTTTTCTTGTTTTTTCCTTAAAAAATGCCATTGGGTATGTTAATGGTGCATGGATTTGATTCTTGTTTTACCTTGTGCTGTGATACTGAAAAAATTATATTAACTTATGGATTGAATCTGCTTCTATTGCCAGAAATAAAAAAATGCATCAATCTGTTTGGTTGCTGAGGTGATTGGAAAAAAAGAGAGGAAAGTTGATTGAGATATAACCTTATGTTATCTTAAGATTATATGAGATTTTTTTAATTTTGCTTTCTTTTCTGATAGGACCATTTGCTTACCCGCTAAATGATGAAATATTCTATCTATTTTATTCTTGAGAAAATCTTGGTTTAAGGAAAAATAAAGAGTGCAATGTAACATTTTAATCTTGAATAAGGTGAAAAGGGAAAAATAGAGCAATGAAAACTTGTTTTTGTGACTACTCGTGCTTTCTCATTTGACAAGATATTAAAGCATTTTTTTTTCTTTTGTCTTTGTCAGTTCTAGCTCTTCAAGAGTTGGTGTTGGCTAGGCTCAATGAGGCCAGGTAAGATACAAGACTTTTGTAATATAGGATTTATTGTTAATATTTTGGTTATTTACGTCTCAGGGAAGAAGACTTGCTTGCAACCTCTAGCTTTCCAAAAACTTGCTTAATTGGGATCATTACCCAAGGAATCTTTTGTATATTGGCGTCTGGTGGTAAAATCTAGATTAAGTATTGAAATTATTTATGTGGAGGCGAGATCCATTAAATTTAAAGTTTATAATGGTTCCATTGATATGTAAAACAATCGACCATGTAAAGTAAGAGATTGTGAAACTGGAATTTGGATATTCATTTTGAATGATTCGAGACCGATTAATCACACGAATTATAAACAGAAAGAAAATAACATAAGATTTACTTAGGTTCACCTTAGAATAGGGCTATGTCCTGCCAGAAGTTTCAGTTTCTTATTATCAACCTCACAAATCTCGCGTTACAATGTATGCTCAGTACATAAAGAGTATTTATAAGCAACTTAAAATATTCTAATTAGGGTCTAATTAGGATTTCCGTCCTACTGCAGAACTATGGCTATTCATGGGCCCAAGCCTAAACCACCAAGAAAAAAAAACTAGACCCAACTCATGCTGAGCTTGGCTATTCATGGGAGCGAGACCCCATGTTCGTCTGAGGTTCTACAGGTTTGGTTCCGTGAAGTATGCATCGACTCTAACAATCTCCCACTTGGTAAACACTTCACACACATGGAAAACTTCCCAAGACTCTTTTTTTTCAAACTCATCTCAATAGCACACCATCCAAACTTTGCTAGACTAACTGCTTTAGTCAAGAAATCTGCGTTGTTCACTGTTGTATCGGCTTTCTCCAAGATTATCACATTTTCTTCAATCTTTTCCTGAATGAAGTGATATTGGATATCAATGTGCTTCGTCCGTGAATGAAATGCAGGATTCTTTGCTAAGAAGACAGTACCTTGATTGTCACATTTGACTTTCACTGCTTCTTGTTTAAACCCGAGCTCAACACACAACCTTTAAAGCCAAACCACTTCCTTTCCAGCATGAGTTATTGTCATATACTTTGCTTCTGTAGATGAAAGGGCAAGAACACTTTGCCTTTTTATCATCCAACTCACTGCCCAACCAAACAGATTGAACAAATATCCGCTTGTAGAGCTCCTGCTATCAATGTCTCCTCCCCAGTCAGCATCAACTTATCCTACAATATCAAGATTCTTCTTACCTCACATACCTCCATAACACAATGCAAACTCTGACATGCCACAAAGATATCTAAGAACTCTCTTGATTGCAGTCCAATGCTCTTTCCCAGGATTAGACATATATCTACTCAATACTCCCACTGATTGGGCAATATCTGGTCTCATACACACCATGGTGTACATCAAGCTTCCAACCGCAATAGCATAAGGTACGTGTGCCATCTCTTCAGCTTCTTCCTCCGTCTTCGAACACTGTTCCGCAGATAACTTGGTACCCAAAGGCATGGGAGTTTCTACCGGCTTGCTGTCAAACATGTTGAATTTCTTCAACACTTCTTCAATATACTTATTCTGACTTTGTCACAGTTTTCGATTTTCACGATCCCTCTTTATTTGCATGCCCAAGATAAAGTTTTCTGGCTCTAGGTCTTTCATGTCAAACTGCCTTGCCAACAATGCCTTAACAATGCTAATCATCTTCCTATTATTTCTAATCGACAGCATATCATCAATATATAAGGTTAAAATGACAAAATTAACCTCTAACCTTTTCACATAGACGCAGTGATCAACATAGATGTGAGTGAACCTAAGCTGAATGGCATATGTATCAAACTTCTGGTACCATATCCGTGGTGACTACTTTAATCCGTACGAAGACTTCTTCAATTTACAAACCAACTCTTCCTTACCTTTGCTCATAAAGCCTTCGGGCTGTTTCATGTAAATTTCCTCCTCTAAGTCCCCATGAAGGAAAGCTGTCTTCACATCCAGTTGCTCAACCTCTAAATCATAAGCAGCTGTCATGGATAAGACACATCTGATAGATGTCAACTTTGCTACCGGGGAAAATATCTCACCATAGTCAATTCCCTCTATTTACGAGTACCCCTTTGCAACTAGACGTGCCTTGTACATTTCTACCATTTCATCTGCATTTATTTTCTTCTTGAAAATCCGTTTGCACCAAATTGCCTTCCTATCTCTAAGCAATTTCACAAGGCTCCATGTTTCATTCTTGTCTAGTGCCTGCATCTCCTCTTTCATAGCATCCTCCCACAGATTTGCATCCTCTGAGGTCATTGCCTCTTTCACTGTGCTAGGATCATCACTAGTAATCTTTAAAGCATATAATTCACTGCAAGCACTAAGGGAATACCTAATGGGTGGTCTCCTAACCCGTGTGGATCGCCTTATGACAGGTGTGATCTCTACCTCCGAGCAAGCATCTAAATCCTCATCCTCTACATCAGAAACATGAATATCGTGCTCAGAGCCAACTGACTCAGAATCTGAAGTATCTGATGCAGTCTGTGGGGTAGTCTCCCACTCTTTATCTCTCGGCAAAGATCAATCTGAATCTGCTTTGACTATTCCGATACATCTTAGACAGTTGCCACATCTCTTTGTCTTTCCTTGAACACAACATCTTTGTTGAAAACTGTACTATTGTTTTCTGGATTTCATGACTTGTAAGCCTTGACCGCATCCTTATAACCAATTAAAATGCACTTCACTAATTTTCTGTCAAGTTTGTTCCTCCTTTCTTTTGTCACATGCATATAAGCATCATACTCAAACACCCTAACATGAGCCAAACTCGGCTTCTTTCTGAATAGTGCCTCAAACGGTGTCTGATCCTGCAAAGTTGATGTAAATGGCCTGCTCTTCAGATAACATGCTGTAGCAGCCACCCCTACCTAGAACTCCAGCTCCAAGCCTACACAACTCAACATACTCCTCGATTTCTCCATGAGTGACCGATTGAGTCTCTCGGCCACCCTATTCTGTTGAGGTGTATATGGAGTTGTTTTCTGTCTTGCAATTCCGCTTGCCACACAGAATTGCTCAAACTTGTCTAAGTAAAATTTTTCTTTATTATCTGTTCTCAGTACCTTTATCTTTCTTTCCATCTGATTTTCTTCCAATGCTTTAAACTCACAAAACTTATTAAATGCTTCAGCTTTGCTCTTCATGAAGTAAATCCATGCATACCTTGAAAAATCATCAATGAAAGAGACATAATACCTTGATTTTCCAATAGATTGGACCGGAACTAGCCCAAAGACATCACTATGTATTAAATCCATAATACCCTTTGCCTTCGTGCCAACGGACTTAAAACTCACACGGTTCTGCTTGCCATATAGACAATGCTCATAGAAACCGAATCCCATGGAGCAATCTGGGACTCCCTTCACCATCTACTTTAACGATAAATTAGATAGTCCCTTTTCACCGATATCCCCAAGTCTCTGATGCCACAACATAGAGGATGTCGCCTCATCATCAGTCACCTTCTCAGAAATAAAACCTCAGCTGCACTGACTTTGTATTGTACTTCCCAGCAGCTTGTACAACATACCATACTAAACACCTCGTTCAATTATTAACGATCCACAAGTCATCTTGCACAAATTTTTGTCACAGCTGAAATTCACTCCCCCATCTACCATCTTGCTGACTGACAACAGGTTCCTGTCGAGACTCGGGATATGCATCATATCTGGAAGTGTTCTGATCGTCCCATCAATCCTCCTCAACTTTACCTTCCCATGACCAATAATTTTTACCAGAGAGTTATCTCCCAATAAAATGTTTCGCCCATCAAGGGTTTCATACTCACAAAACTAGTCCATCTGAGGTGTCATGTGAAATGATGCTCCTATGTCAATTATCCAAACACTTTAACCTGATTAAGCCAAACAGGATGCCATATTTAAGTCACTAACATCATCATTATACTGGTCCTTATTTCTTGAAGCTGATCTCTCGCCTGTCTGCTTTTCAGGGTTCACACTCTTACTTCTGCAATCCTTTTTTAGATACCCAAGCTTCCTACACTTCAACCCAGATTTTTCCCTACTTTTTGATCTTCCCCTGAACTTGAGTTTATCACCAGACTACTTGTAGTCTTTATCATAGGTTCACACTCTCATAGATAAATCCTCCTTTGACGAGTTCTATGTACCCTACCGCCTCATCTCCTCAGACAATAAGGCTGCCACTGTATTCTCAAAAGACAGATCAGTCGTACCACTACCAATCATAACTATTAAGTTATCTCATAAATCAGGCAGTGAACAGAGCAGCGTAATAGCATTATTGTCATCTGTCACATCAACATTAATAGATAATAACTGACCTATCAAAGTGTTGAACTCATGTAGATGAACAGAGAAAGAATTGCCCTCAGCCATCTGAAGGTTGTACAACTTTTTCCACAAAAACAGTTTGCTTACCAGAGATTTACTCTAATAAAGGCTTTTCAGCTTCGTCTAGAGATCTTTCACAGTCTTTTCTCCAAAAACATTTATCATGACAGAATTGGCCAAGCACAGCCGAATCAGACTTCAAGCCTTCCGATCGAGCTTCTCTTACTCCGTGATGGTTGCTAAAGATGATGTCGAAACCACCACCAGCGACGCCTCTGCCGTGGACGCTGTACTCTTTGGTATCTCATCGACTATCACCGTCCACATATCCCTATCCATAAGTAGATCCTCCATCTTTAGTTTCCATAACTCGAAGCTCTTTCCTCTGAACTTCTCTATTTCAATCTATGATCCAATCGACATCTCTAATCGTTAATCCTCAAACACAAAGCCCTAATACCAATTGAACGATTTGAGACCTGTCAATCACACGAATTATAAACAGAAAGAAAAGAATACAAGATTTACCCAGGTTCACCCCAGAATAGGGCACGTCCTACCAGAAGTTTCTTATTATCAACCTCACAAATCTCTCATTACATTGTATGCTCAGTACATAAAGAGTATTTATAAGCAACTTAAAACGTCCTAATTAGGGTCTAATTAGGATTTAAGCCCTGTTGCAGAACTACAGCTATTCATGGGACCCCTGTGTTCGTTTGGGTTCTACAGATCTGGTCTCGTGAAGTATGCACCAACTCTAACACGTTTGAGTTTGGAGTTTGGTCAGCTATTTCAAAGTACTTCAATTGTTTTTTTTTTTTGGGGGGGGGGGGGGGGGGAACAAGACCTAGTGTATTATGTGTGTATTTGCATATTCAAGTTTTAAGTAAGTTTAGATATACACATATTCATATGTACATTAGTATAAGCTTGTATTTAGATATGTATATATGTGCATATGAGTGAGTTTGTGTTTGTTAAGGAACACTTGTGATGTTTGATTGTATTGATTCATGATTTGTCTCATGAGTTTGTAGTTTGTATGAATTAGTTAAGTGTGTTTTGGACTAATAGAAATCTGTTGCAGATAAGTCTTGTTTCACTTATTTGCGATAGACATAATGTCGTCACAAAAAGTATTTACAATGGATAAAGAGGTATTTTCCTAAAAACTATTTTATTCAAAAAGATTATTTTTTAAATTTTTTCTCAATGGTGACCAAAACATTAATGACGGATTTTTCGTCGCTTATTCCATCGCAAAAAATATTTTTAACGATGTGATATTTTTCTATCACATATATTATTATCAACGACGAGGCAATCAACGGCAGATATATGTTGTTGATAGCTTTTTACGACGGATTTGGTGATTTTCAGTGACAGATATTTTCGTCGCTGAAAATGTTTTTTCTTGTAGTGCTTTGGCTGTAATGAAAGGTGCAAGCTAGTTTGGCTAGGTGTTTGTCATTTTAGCATGTTCAGTTTAAGGAAATTAATCATTTCCTATGTTTGATTGTGGTTTTAGCATGATATTATTCATTTTAGCATTTTCAGTTTTAGGCAATTATTTTTTCCCATAAGTTGAAGCAACTATATTATTTACCCATACACATGTGCATTGTAGCATTGATGCATGACATTTTAATCATTTTTTTTTATTTCACGTGAGCATGAAACTCTTATATGGTTCTTTTTTTAGAGAGAAAAAGAGAATTTATTATTTCCTCTTTATATATCAACAGTTTACATGCTCTTCAATTTGGCACATTAATTTAATATATGATCGGAAGATGTAAGAATTTGTGCATTATAGAGAGTTGTAGTCAGGATATATATCTGTAGTTCAACTACTAGTTGGTAAAATCACTTGTGATATGAGATATTAAATTCATGAAATTTATAATGTTCACTTAACATTAAATCTTCTCAAGTGATCAATAAACTCATCTTTTTTGTTGCATAAATTAATTTTTTGCAGAGGTGGTACAAGAAACTCCCAAATAGAGGTAAGATAATAATTTTTCTGTCAAACTTGAATGATAGATGAAACATGAAACTCGAAGAGTAAACTACTAATGGGGTTGCCCAATCCTTGTTTAGAGGCTATGAAGGGATTGCATATTTTTAATTTTGTCTTTCTTTTGCATTTTGTTGGTCTTCATTTTATCAATAATATCATTTATCATTTATTTCTTAATTGTAGGAGACTGCTGAAGCTCGTGTGATTGAACTTGTTGCTACTTCTAGATCTTCTGATGCCACTAACACTATTCAAATACAAAATGAAGTTTTCATCGAACTTATGGGTGAAGAAAGTTCTGGACTTGTTAGAGGCCATGGGATTGGAGTTACTTCCATTGACTTGTTTGGATTTCTACTCAAATTAGGAATGTTGTGGGGTTGGATCAATACAAAATATGCTACTCAGAATGAAGAAATCTTGTCCAAGTATACTGCTCAAATTCAAGAACTTACATGTAAGCATAATGATCAGATGAGCTATATGCAGTCTCAAGTGGATTAGCTCAAGTCTTTAATGCAAGGGTTTGTTCATGGAGTATCTCGATCATATTAGAGTACATCCTTCTACAAAAATTAAAAAATTAGTTGAGATTTGGACTTTGACTTACTTAGTTATATTTGAATTTAAATGGTTTTGCTTGAACTTTGATTTACTTAGTTGTATTTGAATTTAAATGGTTATGCTTGAAATTTGATTTACTTGGTTGTATTTGAATTTACATGATTATGAATATTTTGTGTTATCAAATGAATTTTTGTAAGAATTGAATGAGTTTGATTAATACTTGGGTGTATAGAGATACATATAAAAAAAGATAAATATGAGTGTTGTAAAAGATTAAATAATCTTTTAATAAAATAATAAAAAAATTATCTGCACATACTAGTTCTTTAAAGTTCCGGAAAGTGAGCTTTGGTGTGAAACTAAATTTTCGCGCTGAACATATTCTGGCATTTCGAAGTGTCAAAATGTGAACGTTGTGGCGTTTCAAATGGATGATATAAGACTGACATCTTGAGTTTAGAGTTTAGACCACTTAGAGTATTTCGATGTTTATAAGTACCGATAATAACATTTTGACACTTTTAAGTGCCAATAATCATATTTTGACGCTCTCGTTAAGGACTCTTGTATTTCGACACAACGTATTCCGACATTTGCATTGGTTCTTGGTCAATGCACTGAAAAGTTACTCTGCGGTGCTTTTAAGAGCCGAAATGAGCTTAAGAAAGCGTTGGCGAGTGCAGTATTTTTTATAGTGTCTTGAGTAGTGGACTAGACGCAAGTAGTGATCGAATCATTATAAATCCATTTACAAACTCTTCTTTCTTACTCTCATTAACTTCCAACAAGTTTTTATTATTGTTGTTCTTTGATTACTTACTTTACTTTTGTGGCTTGTTTAATTGGTGTTTAAATTTGTGTTAATTACAAAAAGTTTTTAAATCCAATTCACCACCCTCGGGTTCCCTTAGTCAACATTCTTTATATAGGGCCAAAATCTTACCCTTACCAAAGGTGGTAGGTCCTCCAACGAAAGTATTGGAAGAAATTACCTTCTTGCCCTCCCTGGGAAATGAAAGATTTGATCCTTTAGGTTGGGATGTGTTCATTTTACATTATATGTTCTTAGAGATTGCCATATGCCAGCTTTCCATTGAGTAGTATGTTTTGCCCATATCAATATCCTTTCATGATCTTTGTATGTGGGTTGAATAGTAATGAAAAAATCCACGACTTTCTCTTTAAAGTTCAAACAAACTTCCAATAGCTGATTTATACAACGTTAAAAAGACAGAAATCTAAAAAGAGATTTGAGGTCCAATTTGATGTAGACCAAGCAAGCCAAACCCAACAATGGAATCATATATATAGTTGGGTTTCCTCTACAAGACACGAGCAGATAAATTCAAAAAGCAAGCGCACTCAAAACCAATGATATCTTCTTTGTCCATCTATCACTCCGTTCCTTTCTGCTTCATTAACTAATGTCAAGAGTGGTGCTCATCTCACGACCTTATTACTTTCATAATAATTCATAAAGTTATCAAAGCATACTATGAGACAGCACTGAGGACTCTTCATATCAACTTCTCCATCTACTTGTCGGCCATTTGCGTCGTCCCAACGCATTACGACAAACTACATCTCCTGTTGACATATGGCAATGTGCTGTTGGCTTCCTAGTTGAGGGTTTGATTGTGCACATGGGGTTTTTGTCATTTGGATTTATGTCCACTGACTGTACAAACAATAAAGATTGGGACACCCCTCTAAGGCTCACTCCAATCATACAACAGGAATAATAGTTAATGGGAATGTGATAGATGACAAAAATTTTGGTAAGTTTCATTTCCATCTCTACATGTTAATGCTCAATTTTTATATTACTATTCAAGTTTGAAAAAAATTATATTTAAATTTCAGAGAATTCAGATATTCGTCCAAGATATATTTTCTAAATGCACGTGACTACGTTTGGTATTGCTATTGCGGTGAGTGACAAAATCTGTTTTTTCAATCACAAAAATATAAACTTTACATTTAGTACAACATAATTATTAACTGTGTTAACAAAAGTTATGGTACAAAAGGTGAATTTTTCAAAGTTACTTCTAGAGTCCTGCAGAAAAATTATGTTTTGAAACGCATAAAAAAAATTAATGACCGTTAAAGATATCCAAATATACCTGATTTAATAAAATTTCTTTATATATAAAAATTCTTTATTACTCTTTTTAACAATAAAGACACTATTATTATTATATATATTTTAGATATTTTACATAATTACAATACTTTCACGGTTAATTTTAAATATATAATTTACCATACAATAGATTAAGACTATCTCGTAGTACTTTTATCACAACACTTTTGTCACTTTTAAAAACGTTATAACAATTCCAAATACATCATCCTCAAAGTGGGAATTCAAGATTGTAGTTAACTTCCATTTTATCTTCTCTACAAGAAAGAACAACATATGATGTCCATTTCAAATTAATGTAGTCATATAGAGCTCATAACTAGACAGTTTGGTGAGCTTAACAAACATGGTTGGTTGGTAAGAAAGAAGAAAAATCTCTCATTGTTTTCAAGCGGTTTTGTGTCGCTACATTCCAGTAGAAGCCCAAAGGAGAATAGATTTTAGGTTAAATAATTTAAGTCATATTTAATAAAAATGAAATGCAACAACTGATTCGGGACTAAAGTTTTGATGGAAACCATAAGACATGTTTAGGTGACAGTTTCTTATTTCAGATTTTGAAAAACGTTTTCAAAACAGTGAAATATTGTTTGAATAATCTGATTTTGAAAACTATTTTGAAAATAGAAAACTGTTTGGATACACCTTGTAATTGTTTTCAGTTTTCAAATTTGAGTTTAAATTTGAAATCTATATTAATTTTATTTCTCATATTTACTAAATACAATTTTTAGCACAATAAATACTTGAAAATAATTAATAATATTTTTATTTTTAAAATTTTAAGTTTTTTTCATATACTATGGATCAAATATTGAAAACTCTTCTCCAATGTCATATCACATATGTTTGTTTGTTAAATTAATTCTAAAAAATTAAAATAAGAAATACAACACAACTTTCACAATTTAATGAAATGTGAATAACCAACCTATCATTCTTGTTGGAAAATAGTTCAATATCCAAAACATGACATAGTTTTCTTGTTTAAAATAAGATAGTTGATGATAACTTTAAGATAGAAACCAATTTGGTTGGTTTGTTATCCTTACACCCTATAAGTCCAATAATATATCAATATGTGAAATATATTCCTGAGAATAACAAAAATAATTCAGTAAGTAAAAGTAACTAAATTAAACGCAAAAAAGGATATGAAATTAACTAACTCTTATCGACAAATCATAACATTATTACCAAATATTCAATCAAATACCAAAACGATCTGCCCACATCTGATTGACAATAAACTCACGAAACTAAGCCATAGCTGCTGCACACGCATTAGACAAATCAACTATATGATTATTTGTAAATGTATTCGACCTCTTTTTGTTTTCTACTTCATGGCCCTCTGCTTCCCATTCATTAAACAGTTAATCACTCTGAGAACATTGACATACAAAATTATATAAGACACAACAAGCAACAAGTATAAGAGGTTTTCTAGCGAGCTTGAATCTAAGTATCATTTTTAAAATTGGAAAGCACGCCTTTAAGACCCAAAAGCAACGTTCAATGACATTACGTAGAGATAAATGTCTATAGTTAAATAGTTCTCTATAACCCGTTGATTGGCATGTTCTACCTTGATATTCATTTTAGTGATACTTTTCACCTCTAAACGGTGGAATAAACCCGACTGTACATGAATAACCAGAATCCACCAAATAATACTCACCTAAAATCATACAAATTCTCTTAATACATACCAATCAATTAGTATATAATACCAACTTAGTACTAAAATAGATTTACCATTAGTAAGCCAAGGAAATTGAGCATCCGATCGAGTTAAGGCGTCTAAAAAGACTCTTGAATCGTTAGTCGTACCTTCCCATCCACTATACACGTATGTGAATTTCACGTCGAATGAACGTGCACACATCACATTTTGTGTGAAAACCGATTTTCTACCTCTATAACTAGTAGCTTTTTCTACTAGAGCCCATGCATTGATGTGCCATCAATTACTCCAATACATTTCTGCGTCCATTAAATTACATACGATTAGAATCAATTTGGTATTATATATTGTATATACAAAGCTAAACTAATAAATTAACAATCAATCATAAGATACATTACCTTAAAAGTTAAGTAGAATCTTCGATCATGTCTAATTTGTGGAGGCACCATGTGGTCATTCGATGGACAAATTATTTGCCTTGCAAACTTGTTCAATGCTCTCATCATTGTCTTAAAATGTCGATTAATTTTTTCTAATAAATGTTAAAATCGATCAGCTACAACTATGTGCCTCACATTGTGTCCCACAACAAACAAGAAAATGACCATATTTTCCTCTACTATGACACCCATTGAGTTTTCTATATAATTATATTGCTTCAATGTGTTACATAAGTGAATAAATGTTTCCTTGTCCATGCGAAACAATTCATAAACTACCACTGAACAACCATTTAACAATTCGGTTATGTATTCATGTCCACTGAGTCGTGATGTTCACATAGATAATTTATTCATAAATTTTTCATCATATTCAGCAAACATAGGAAGCATTAACAATTAGAGCATTTCATACTCATCTTCAGCGGACAAACTTGATGAATTAGATTGACTACCACAATTATTGGGGTATGAATTGTTTCTTAACCTAAAAAAGGAAGAAAAAAAAATCACACTATGGTTATCATGTAGTATAGTTTATATTCCACAAATCTAAATAGATTGAAGTTTAATTCTATTTGTTTTTATAAAAACGACAACACCTCCTCTGTTTTCTATGATTTTCCAAATATAATTAGACTTGTCTACACAATTCTAAGAATTCAAATCTAATTAGACCTGTATACATTATTCTAATCATTCAAATCTAATTAGAACTATATACATAATTCTAATCATTCATATTCCAACAATACAAGGAATGTCAAATGCATATAATTAATCCAAACAAATAACATATCATCCATAAACTAAAAAAAGCAATAAAAATATCCAAGTACAAACATAAACACACATCAAAGAATAAATAGTCTCTTTGACACATGAACATAATTTAAGACCAAAAGAAATGTCTCCAACTCTCAATCAATTCTAGCTAACCATGCATTCTTTCTCTCCAAAGGAATTTTAATGAATGTCTCCCTCAACTCAAAATTATTAGTAACTTTCTCTAATTCCTTCATATATGTGTCATTATCTACACGATTTTCCATTTCATCAAGAACTTTCAAACATGCTGCCACTTAATAATCTATTTAAACCACCGAACTTGTTCCCTCAATGCTTTTCTCTCTATACCTCTCATCCCTATCCAAAGAGGCTTCTGTCCTTGCTTTTGTGGCCTCCATGAAACAAGCAAAAACTTCACTCAATTGACTATTTCTAGTTTCCTTTCGTTTTTTCTTATCATTGATTTTAGAACACTTAGCAGAATGTTCAGGCTGAGTGGGCTGAATGCTTGGGGTTTTAAGGTCAACTGGAGTATTTGGGTCATCCGAGTTAGAAATGCCATCAAATCCACGTCTATATGCACTCCACTATTGAGAAAAGCTTCATGCAATTCATTCTCCTCATCGGAATTAGGTGGATCTTGGGTAGAAACATGGTGAAAAATTCCTGTGACAGTTGACTTGTTAAAGATAATCCTAACAATTTGTAATGTTCACAGCCTTACGAAATTGGGAAGCTTTCAAGTGTGCCTAAGAAAAAAAATTGAAGATATAAATGTCATTATCAATTGCTAAAATTATTCAAAGAAATTATCGTAACATAAGTCCACCATATGAACTTTAGGGAGAAAAAAGATACCCAAATGTAATTTTCCCAAGTCTCATCTAAGGTTATGACAATATTACTTTCTGCATTCCAACCAAACTCAGTTTACTCGATCAATTGACTAAACAATCAGTGTTTCATACGCAACATTTGATATTTCTCCCTCAATTGTTTCACTGTAAAGAGCTTGTTGGTCTCTATATTCAATTCTTTGCAAATAAAATCCCAAATCTTTT
Source organism: Bretschneidera sinensis (assembly GCA_023935145.1). Lineage (NCBI taxonomy): Eukaryota > Viridiplantae > Streptophyta > Magnoliopsida > Brassicales > Akaniaceae > Bretschneidera > Bretschneidera sinensis. The sequence goes on from CM043704.1 coordinate 35,634,498, forward strand.
TATGAAGCACACCATCTTTCATGTTTCCCTTGTTTACCTCATCAATCATGATATCGATAAAATATTTCTCTCTTAGAACCCCATAAAGAAATATCAACACTTTTAGAAGTCATCTACATTAAAAGCGAACTTAACAGATTATTACTGAACAATAAAAACTAACCGACTATTTTAAGATACTTAAATTTGACCTACATACATATACCAATTATCTGTTGTCCTAAAATAATACAATTTAACTTTACTTCATTTACTTTCAAGAAACAAACCAAAGCTTTCAAAATACCAAATTAAACTTTTTACATTCATCTACAAACACTATAATTTAACTGGGCATTTTAGATTTATTCTAAATAAAAACAGAAAAGCTCATGAGATTCTGATAATTAGTAGAAAATTCTGTTAGAAATATATATCAGATATACAATGACTAAGTAGCAGTGCAAATGCCTTAGTCAAAATCTAAAAAATTTCACTCATGCATGTTAATCTTTCACAATGTCTTAAAAAGGTCTCAGTGACAAACTAAAGATCTTCTGCAAAGTGAATTAGTCTGCCAACTCACTTTCTTCTTCTCAACTTTAACATTTTCATCTTCAGTGCAAGAACATGCGTTAATCTACTCACTAAGCCTTATATATAATATAACTACTACAATTTTTTTATGTGATAACTACTACAATTGGCTGAACTGAAGTTATCATTAATTGGATAAACTAAAACACATGCACACACACAAAAAAAAATCTTAAATACTCACAGTTCGTAAGATAATTTGACTTCCTCAAAATGCTGCAGGGTCCAAAACACAGAACAACATTACAAAGCTCAGTAGCATGTCCAGTCAGTAGTCCCCAGATTCCAACATTGGGTCCTTAGCACAACTAATCAAATAAGTTGAGACTTTAAAAGATGTTGAAAGCTCAGTATCTTCCTGATTAGTCCTAGCTGTGAATAGTAATTAGATATTTTGAACACATGCTTGCTACTACCAACAATTGTTTATGTATTTAGCAAAAGAAATGCAATTCAACATGCCAAAGTTTAGGGGGATACATATAGTTCCCTAAATTACAGCACCAGCCCTACATCCAGCCATTGTAGTATAACTTAATGTAGTTTTTAGCAGCATTTTTAAACAAAAACAAAAAAAGGATGAGATCAAGCTTATTCCCTATGTACTGCACATATAACATACCAAAATAACGAAAGCTTTAATACATCAATGCATAAGGAAAATGCTATGGCACAACCGAAAGAGTTAAGACACAAACAGGGGCCATCAAAATCAGCTGGTTGAGTAGGATTTTCTCTCGGCCAGATGATTAAAAAACTCATAGGTGTTGTGAACAGTCCCCTTAGGCGAAGTTTGGGACTTGTAAGTCCAAAAAGTAAAAAAGCAAAGCTTAACAAAGACATTTTTTTAACTTTAAATTAGATTTAAAACAAATACCAAACCGAAATAGCATATGGTGTGAATGAGTCATCTAAAGGATATCAACATGATAAGAGTATAGTTGCTTAGTATTATAAAATGGTAAATATCTAATGGATAAAACCTGAATGTCCTAGAAGATGGGGGAAATAAATATGAAATGATTCTAATATTTCGTCAAATTAAGTACTACAGCTCACACTTCAAGAAGATAATAGATTTTACTAATAATGAAATAATTGAATTAACTTTGCAAACCTACTGGACGAAAACATTTGCAAATTCACAGTCTTACAGATGAGTGTCAACAAAAAATAGGGGGGGTAATACCCTAAAATGATGCAAAAGTTTCAGAAAAGTGAAGCAAAGTTGTATAGTCAAATAGCTCTTTCATCAATTTTAAGTCCCAAGTCCCATTAGTAACACATTTTAAATGATACGAAAATATATGAACAACATGTGTATAAGTTCCAATAAATATGGAAACAAGAAATGTAAACTTTGAAAATGATTCAATGGCAAGATATTCGTGTATGCAGTCCCCATGTTAAAAGGAAAATCACAATAAGCAAAGCTGTCTAGTTTAAGAAAACAAGCCTTTTTCGGCAATCCAACAAAAAGACTCTGTCTGCAGTAATGGCATTAGAATATGTAATTTGAGCATACGAGGCCCATTTACTGGGAGTCTTGCTCAATTGAAGCAGTAACAGGACAGGTTACTCTGTAACACTGGCGATAGCATACCAAGATGAGAAAGAAGAATGGTAATGCAAACCACGGGAACAAATGCTTAAATATGCATCGTTGACATTGCATGAGTACAAACCAAAGCTTAGGAAACATAACAGTTTAATGAAGAATAAAACATACAATACTCTAAGCCCATATTGTGTACAGATTACCAATCTGATAATCTCTAACACAACAACAACTGAATTAATATATAGACCGATAAATCTAAAACCATCTAGTTTAAAAGAGTAACTGTACCTAAAAATCAAAAAGAGAATCAGAATCAGGGTATTAATATTTTATCAGCAGAGTTAGATGAAAAGAAACCATAATGAATTACTAATTAAAAAATAAAATAATTGGATCCTTATAGTCTCTCAAACCCCAAAAAACAGATGATGACATGCAACAAAGCCAGAAAAATAATCAAATATAAAAAGAAAGATTGCACCTTTTAGCATAAAATCTCAACATTACCCAGATTTCTATCTGAATTAAATAATCAGGAAACTGTAAAAAATTAAATTGTAAAGTGAACAATATCAACGCCCAAAACCAAAAAAGAAAGAAAAGAGGTAGAATAGCGATTATTCTGCAGGCTAGTCGAACAGATCGTTCATAGGGAGTAACACAAGAAAAACTCTAAAAAAACAATACAGAAAAACAGCTCTGGTGTTTTATTAAAATTATGCAAATTCAATAATAATGTTTACGAAACCCTAAGACCTTATTTATAAGGTCGAAACAAAATAGGAAAATTAAATTAAGGCTGAAATTAAAATAACTAAAATAAAAAGTTTCCTAAAAACATTATACTGCCAATTTGAGGGCCTAAACGTCGTTTTTTGGCTTAAAAATGTTGATGCTGATTAATAATAATCAGGTTTTATTCGTTGGCCCGTTTCCAATCAGATCAGGGTTTTCGAGCCTGATCTGAGCCTGTGACCCGTTCTAGGTGGACACCTACCAGTTATGCACTGATCTGCCAACTCTGCATCATCTGACTTGGATCCTCCTGCGTCACTAATGCCGAGAATGCTTCACAGCCCAAATGGCAGCACTAAGACGCAGTTAGTTTTAGAATTTAATTTCAGATAAAATGATTAAATTAAAAGTCAATGCACATTAAAGAATAGCATAATAGTTCAAGCAAGCAATTTGAATGTTAGATTCAATTCAATAAACACCCAAGAAGCTCAAGGTAGAAAAAATCCCAATCTATGCTAAATCTACTAATCAAGAACCCCGTAGCCTTGAAATCTACAGTATAGATAATAATCGGTGATTGAATTTATACATGAACCATAATCTAACTCTATTTCTCAATTCTAAACCTATATCTAACGAAATGAGGAGTTAATTCCAAACAACTCAAGATCTATAAGCTAAAATCAAATCAAGCAAATCCAGATCATACACCATATATAATAATGGGAAATAGTAGAAGATTAAAGTAAGAATCTTACGGTTCGGCACAGAGATTATCAAAGAACACGATCGTGGAAATTTTTCTCTGAAAAGCACTGTGTCACGAGAAGAATACAATGCTTACCAAAGTCTGGTCAGTGTCTTAAAAGTAGAAGCGAACTGAAAACGATGTCGTTTGGAAGGAGATGAAGTGAAAAAAGAAAGAAAACCATAACGTGACGGTGGCAAAGTGAGCGGTCAAGGATGACGGCCGTGAGAGACATGAGAGGAGGATAAGGATGACGGCCGTGAGAGAGAGGGGGAAGAAGAGACATAAACGAGAGAAGCGGAGACGCAAAAGAGAGAGAAGGCAGAGAGACGCGATCGAGAGAATTGAGAAGAGAGCAGAGTTTTAGGGCTGCTTTTTAGAAAACGAGGCATGTTGGAGGTTTCTAAATCTAGTTTCCGAAACGAGGTTTTTGGAAACTGTTTTTAAACATATGTTTTAGATTTTGAAAACTGATTTGAGTTTTTTAAAACAGTTTTCAAAAAATCAATCTAAACATGCTCATAGTTTTTAAACATGAATCAAACATCAATCCAGTTGAGGGAGCGGGTCAATGAATCAATAGGTCAAGTGAATCGTATAAATATTAAAAAATAATTTAAATTATATAATACTATTTTTTATTATAAAAATATTTAATTTGTTAATTTTAAAATCTTATATTAATTTTTCTTATAAATAAAATTACATAATCATTTTTATTCATTATAGTAAATTTTAATTGAATTTTTTTAAATGCAATCACTAATTTTCATAGAGTTCTTTGAATTAATATATAAAATTCAAAATTTTGTGAGTTTATGTATTAATTATTAATTCAGTCTAACAAGATAAAAATAATAATTTTTTATTATGAAATTTTATGTTAATAACAAAATATATAAATAAAAACAACAAAGTGCTAATTTTTTTTATTATGACTTATAGACATATTTTATTGACTTAGGTAAAAGGAAAAAAATGAAACGTTTTATGGATTATTTCAATTTAAATACAACAAATAAATATAAGTGAAAAACCTTTACAAACGTGAAAAGGTAACATGATAGTAAGATTCAAGTTTAGAGGTTATTTTAGATTCAAACCCTTTAACATGCTAAATCCTCTTCTTTTTTTTTCTTTTTTTTTTTAAAAAAAAGGTAAAAATCCAAAGTGGTTTTATCTTTGGGTAACTGGTTCACTGATAGAATCGGTCAAATTGGTCGGGTTAATCGAATTTGATCGGTTCGATTATAAAATAAGTTCAATTGAGAACCCATATCGATTTAGGTCCTAATCTGAGTCATTGAGTAACCGGTTGAAGCGGTCGGTCTGTTTCAAATTTAATAACTGTTGTAAAAACACAACAATTTGTGATGAATTTTGTAAAAGTTAGTCGAAATCTGATTATTCCATCCGAATTTTGGGGTCAACCAGCAAGGTTTCGTCAACGCAACTTTTTAATTCTAAAAAATAAATTTATTTACATGTACAACCATTTAAATAATTGTTTAACATGTTTACATGCATGTAAATAAAGAAATTGGCCTCTTTTGGATTCAATAAAAATAGCTGAAAAGCCAAACCCAAACAAGTATAGAACTCAACTTTTGGCTCGAAGAACAAAATTTAGTTTTCCAGAGTGTCTTTTCAAATTTCAAAAAAAGTATTGGGCCAATTTTAAAAAATTTAAAATCCATTTATACCTTTTAAAAATCAAACAGGAAAAAAATAATGGGTTTTGGTGTATTTAAAATCCATTTATAATTTTATTGAGGGAATGGTAGGTTAGTTTTTTCACTTCTCTACGTAATCTGACATTCCGCAATCGCAAAAAAATATATTATATTAGAATATTACATGAAAATAATTTTTAAATTCTTCAAATATCTATTTATATATATTAGAAATAAAGCAGACAAAAAATAAATAGATACAAAAAATTTACGCAGTACAAACCAAAAACGTACTATCAAATCTAATCTTTATAAGACCCACGAATCAATTTGATGATGATGTGACACTAAAATAATAGGCCAAAAATTCTAGTTACTTTTAACAAATCTTCACATTGACTTGGATTTTCACAAATAGATCATGTTTTGGGGTGGTCTCTCACCCTACACACTCATACTACTACCACTTCTAGGTCCCTCAAATTTAGACCTCTTCAGCCAATCTCTCCTATCTCTAAACTTCATCACATCATTCTCAATCAGTAATGCTTTATCCACTATTACAGCATAATTCACAACACCCATATAATAGAGTTTAGTTTGAATCTCATAGTATAACTCGTCTAAAAATCTCTTAAATTTCCTCTCCTTTGTATTTACTAACTCAGGTACAAACCTCAACAAGGCTATAAATCTACTATCATACTCAGCCACAGATAAAGTTTTTTGCCTCAAATTAATAAAATCTCTCTCCTGTTGTGCTAGAAAAGTATTTGGAAAATACTTCGCAAAGAACACATCTTTAAACTTACACTAGGTTAAGGGTTGATCTACATGAGTACTCAATCTAGGCAGAATATCCTCCCACCATTAAGAAGCCTCACATTCTAACTTAAATGAAGCAAAAGAAACCTTTTACCTATTTGTCACTGGTAAGACTTCAAAATATTTCTCTACATGTTTAATCTACTACTCAACCTTAATAGGATTTATAGATCCTCTAAAAGACTGTAGTTTAAATTTAATAAATCTCACAAAACAGTCTCCTTGCATCTCATGTGCAAACACACTCTCTCTCTCATGAACCTCTTGTCTCACCACGCTAGGTTCTGCTCTAGCCCTTTCCTCTAGTCTTCTCTGTAAATTATCAGCCATATCTTCTACTGCATCCATTCTCTCTATAGCACGATTAAGTACCTCTCTCAGTTCATCTCTCTTAACATCAAATTCTCTCACACCTCTACTAGTACCAGCTGTACAAGCAACTTGTTCTCTTGTAGGAACCACAGACTCGGCTTCCATCTCAGCCTCAGCTCTTCTAAATACCATGTCCTTTATAGTTCAATACTTTACCTCTAGCTTTGGCACATCCATGTGTCATCCTCAGACTCTGCAGTAAAATATAGTTTATTTAAATCTTACACTTTTTTAAATTTTTATACAGTCTACAAAATCATAAAACCTAATGCTCTGATACCAAAATTGTAATGACCAATCCCGGGTTGGCTACCCCCGAGAAGGTTTCATCACGTTTTGAAATCCCAACACAACACATATACAACAGTATTAAAAACGTAAATCAATTGCAAAAATATATATATATATATATATATCAAGTTCTCAACTCTTTTAAGAGAAGATACAACATCTTTCTCTTATCAGAAACAATATATATAATAATAACAAAATGTATGAATATTTATAACTTTTCAAAAATTTCTTTTCTTTTTCTTTCACAAGTCTGAGGATGTTGACCGTAAGACTTACTTAAGTTGTTCACTCTGGTTATTAGCTCAACTATTTATCAGCCTTGTCCATAACCTTAAATATTTCACCAATGAGGAGTGAGCTTCACAAGCTCAATGAGTTAAATTTACCAAAAGTACTCCATTTTTATACTTCTAGTTATATTCAATCTTTTGTCAATCTCTTTATAAATGAATCATCAAGCTATCATCTTTCAAAAAAATATATCTCATATACCAATCATATCAGTTTTCTTCTCATATATTTTATCAATTTAAGATTTTCAATTCAATATCATCATTTACCTCATCATAAGGTTCACATCATACAAACAATCAATCATATAATTCTTTATCATCAAAGTTGTCTCACTATGGGACTCATCTATCTATCAATCATTTCACAATCAAAACTGATGTTTTAGCATCTTAGCCAAGAATAATAAACATTAAATACAATAAATGCATGAATTTAAATTATCTTAAATGCATGTTGGAAATCACCTTCATGCATGCTGGAAATCACCTTCAAGATGCCCAGGTGATGATCTTCCAAACACCCAAGTCTAGAATGACTTATAATGAACATAAACAAACCAATCAAAGAAAGAACACAACAATTGTTATCCAGGTTCGGTAATGTGCCTACGTCCCCGTGAGTTCCTCCGAGCCCTCTGCACTAAATCAATGAGTTCTTATAAGTTACAGCAACACCTCTTCAAGAAACCTCTTGTTCTTGAAGAACGAAAGAAGAGAAAAAGAAAGTGATAAGGACTTGAGTTTCCCTGGAATTTTTCCCAAGAAAATTCAACTTACAAGGCCCTTGAATGCCCCATCTATACCACTCTCTCTCTAAACAACTAGCCTCTATTCTAGTGCCTCTCTTGTGTTTTGTGTCTTTGCACTCTCACACTTGTACTTGAATTCTCTTGTACGATGATCACTTGTATGTCATACACTTGTTAAGATTGAAGCTAGGTGACCCTTTATATAGTGCACCACTTCTTGAACCTATCTTGAAGACAATCTCAACCCTTAAATCTTGAAGACCAATCAATCATAGCCCTCCAACAAGTCTAAGTGATCCTGTGCGTTTTGATCATGCCTCATGCACTATCTTAAAATGCCCAAAATGAAGCTTCAGGTGTGCCTGGCGCCGCGACTCAGAACAGGGCAGGCCGCGGCTCAAGCCAGGGCATACCACCTCTACCTTCTGGGCGCCGCGGCTCACCCTCCTTGTGCTGCGGCGCACACCTGTGCATGAACAACTCCACTTATTGGGCGCTCAGGCGCAGACATCCTAGGGTGCGGCACACACCTGGGGCTGAAGCTGAACTTTTACTCCCTTTAGTTATTAGACAAATCCTAACAAATCTCTACCTTTTTCTAAGCAACTAAACCCGAACCCTTGTGCAGAGAACTCAGGATCTAAACTCAACTTGAGTCACTATATCAACCGACTCCAATCCTAAGAAGTCCAAGGCAATGATTAAAATTACTTAGAGGTAGAACTTTAGTACCTAAATCTGCAGGATTTTCTTCCGTGGCCACCTTATCCACATGAATGCATCATTCCGTAACATTTTTCCGAATGAAATGGTACCGAACATCCATATGCTTTGTCCTCTCATGGAACACCGGATTCTTGCACAAATGCAATGCACTTTAGCTATCCGAATACAACACCACCACCTGCTCTTTTAGTACCTTCAACTCTTCCAACAACCCTTTGCGCCACATAGCCTCCTTAATGGCTTCCATTGCCGCTATGTACTCAGCCTCGGTTGTTGAGAGTGCTACAACCGGCTGCAACTGAGTCTTCCAACTTATACAACATCCGTTTAAGTTGAAGAAGTAGGAGGTAATCGATCTTCTTTTATCTCGGTCTGCTCCATAGTTTGAATATGCATAACCCTCAAGACAGATGGACTTATCCCTCTTCTCATAAACCAGTCCCACATCTGGGCATCCCTTCAAGTACCTCAGTAACCACTTCACCCTAAGCTAATGCTCCTTTCTGAGATTACTTATAAACCTACTGAGGACACTTATTGCATGAGAAATGTCAGGTCTAGTGCTTACCATGGTGAACATTACAGATCCAACCCCACTAGAGTAAGGGACCTTTTCCATATCCTTCTTCTCCTCATCCGATCTCGAACATTGATAGCTAGAGAACTTGAAATGACCAGCAAGGGGAACCTTCATTAGTTTGCTATCTTCCATAGAAAACTTATATATCATCTTTTCTATGTAGGAAGTCTAAGAAATCTTCAATTTGTTTTACTCCCTTTCCCGGATTATACTCATCCCAAGGATCTTCTGTGCATGGCCAAGATCCTTCATCTCAAACTCCTCACTGAGTTGAGACTTCAATTTTCCTATTCTTTCCATGCTGCTCCCAACCAACAGTATATCATCAACATAGATGAGGATGATCACACTTCCTTCACCTTGTGCCCCTTATAGTACAAGCACGAATCATAGTAGCTCCTCATGAAACCTAAGCTAGTTACAAAGGAATCGAACCTTTTATTCTACTGCCGAGGTGATTACTTCAGGCCATAAAGAGATTTCTTCAATTGGCACACCAAATCTTCCTGCCTTCCTTCCTCATAGCTTTGGGTTGCCTCATATAGATGGTCTCATCAAGCTCTCCGTGTAAGAACGATGTCTTCACATCCATTTGCTCGATTTCCCAATTGAATTGGACCATCATTGCTAACACTATCCTTATCGTCTTGTATTTAACAACCGGTGAGAATATTTCGGTGAAATTTATACCTTCTCTTTGTGTGAACCCCTTCGCCACTAGCCTAGCCTTATACCGAACTTCATCCCCTGGAGTGTTCCCTTCTTTGATATTGTAAATCCATTTACAATCCACAACTCTCTGTTTTTCTGGTTTGGGCACCAATTCCCAAGAGTTGTTCTTCCTCAAAGAATCCATTTCTTCCTCCATAGCTATCTACCACTTTGACGAATCCTTACATTCTATGGCATCCATGTAAGTTTCTGGTTTAACCCCTCATTCTGAATAAGGAGTTGCTACATTAGCATCCGCAAAACCATATCTCAAAGGTGGTCTGACCACCCTCATTTCTCGGTCCCTTGTGAGCTGATAATCATTCTGATTTGCTGTATCATCCCCTTCTAGTTCAGCCTCCTCTTGAGTGTCTTGAGCTTGGCTTTCCTCAATTGGCTCTACCTGATCCGAACCCTCTTGCCTTCCTTGCTCTACCTAAACTGAATTTTCCTTGATGCTATTCTCCAAAAATACCGAACTGGTTTGCTCACTATCCCCTGCAGGGTTAGTTTTCTCCAAATAGGGAAATAGCAATCATTAAAAATGACATCCCTCCTTATTATGAGTTTTGTTCCTTTTGGCTCTAAGGACCACAACCTATGCCCCTTAACCCCATCACCATACCTTAGAAACACACACTTTTTAGACCTTGGGCTAAGTTTATCATCCTTTTGATGTGCAAACGTAGCACATCCAAAAGTTCTAAGGTTATTCAACTCAAGAGGTTTTCCACTCCACATCTCCTTGGGAGTCTTAAGGTCTAAAGCCCTAGAGGGTGATCTATTAACCAAATATGCAGTAGTAGACACAGCTTCCCCCCAAGAACATTTTGGTAGACCGGACCCAATTAACATGCACCTAACATTTTCTATAAGGGTCTTATTCATCCTCTCAGCAACTCCATTTTGCTGAGGGGTTTTTACAGCCGTTCTATGTCTTAGAATCCCATTTAACTCACAAAATTTATCAAAATCCTTATTAAAAAATTCTAAGCCATTATCGGTTCTTAACACCTTAACTACCCTGCCCATTTGAGTCTCCAGCAACTTTTTCCACACCACAAAATTATTCAAAGCATCTGATTTATTTTTAAGCAAATAAACCCAAACCTTTCTAAAATAATCATCAATTAAAGACAAAAAGTAAACATTACCTCCCTGGGTTGGTGTTCTTGCTTGTCCCTAAAGATCCACATGAATGTAGTCAAGAATACCCTTAGACTTGTGCACTTCGATGTTGAAGTTGACCCAATGTTGCTTCTCAAGAACACAACATTCATAGAAATCAAGTTTCTCTACCTTGTCACCACCAAGTAGACCATCATTGCTAAGAACTTGCAAGTCTTTTTCGCTCATATATCTCAATTGTGCCAAAGAACTGCCTTATCCATCTCAGCCATCAAGCTTGCTGCTTGATCCTTGATTTATGTCTCTCCGATCATCTCATAGAGACCATCCTTTATTGTTGCTTTGATCACTATCAAAGATACCTAGGTTACCTTGATCTTTCCTCCCTTTACTTTGTATGTGTACCCCATGGAATCTAATTGCCCCAATGAGATCAAATTTCTTCTCAAATCTGGAAGATACCTCACATTCCATAACAACCTTGTGACTCCATCAAACATCCTCAATTGGATGTCTCCTATCCCCTTCACTTGGCAAGAAGTATCATTCCCCAAGAAAACCTTTCCATCATTGGTTTCCTTGAAATTTTTGAACCAATCCCTATGAGGGCATATGTGATAAGTGCACCCGGAATCCAGGATCTATTTCTCGCTGCCTTGCCTCCTGCTCACATTTGAGCACACAACAAGAACATTATCTTGTTATTCTCCTTTGGCAACCGAAGCTTCTCCATTGTTGGTATGACTTCTTGCTCTCTCATCCCACAACTTCTTCTTGCAATCTTTCTTGAAATGACCCTCCTTATTATAGTAGTAGCATCTCTTTCCTCCAAATCTTGGTTTAGAGTGTGCTCTCCCATGGATTTTCCCTCTACCCTTTGATTTCTCCCAGTAGTTGCCATGGATGCTACTACCATTCCGAGCTGCTGGCCTTCCTCTAACGAACAACCCTTCTCCACTTGATGCTTCCCTCATCTTGGCTTTGAAATCATGCGCCCTTATAGCATTGATTACAATTTCCTTGGTTAGTGTATCTCTTCCTATTTAATAGCATTAATCAAACTTTCAAAATAATTAGGAAGAGATTCAATAACATAACAGCCAATTGTTCATCCAGGAATGTTATAGTACAACTAGCCAAATCTTGAACTAGTTTATTAAACACATCAAGATTATCTTGTAACTCTTTATTAGGATCCATTTTAAAAGCAAAGATTCGTTTAAGAAGATAAATCTTATTAGGGAGAGTTTTGGTAAGAAACAACTCATCTAGTTTCTTCCATATGACAGCTCGATCTTTCGAGTATCAACACTCCCTTGTGACACTATCCGACATGTGCAAAAAGATGGTACTATACGCCATCTTCTTCATCTCAATCCGCTGGACCTCCGTGATACTTAATGGAAAAACGTCATCTTCTCCAATAGCCAGGTCCACCTTTTGTTGCATAAGAACAGCCTTGATCTTCCGCTTCCAAAAGGCAAAGTCTCCATTTCCATCAAATTTCTCAACAATGAAGTTCGAACCTATCGTGTGGAGAAAATCCCAGATTTATGCAGTACCCACAATTTTTTTCCAACTTCTAAATCTCAAGAACACAATCAAAGATTGATCTCAATACCGTTCTTGAATCACCCTCAAGAACACGATCAGATCTTGATCTTTACTCCGTTCTTGAATCACCTAAGAAGTTGACATTTGATTCTTGGAGTCTCACTTCGATACCTTCTGTTCCAGCTCCGATACCCGCTCACCAAAGTTCTGATACCACTGTTGGAAATCACCTTCAAGATGCCCAGGTGGTGATCTTCTAAACACCCAAATCTAGAATGACTTGTAATGAACAGAAACAAACCAATCAAAGAAAGAACACAACAATTGTTATCGAGGTTCGGCAATGTGCCTACGTCCTCGTGAGCTCCTCCGAGCCTTCTGTACTAAATCAATGAGTTCTTATAAGTTACAGCAACACCTCTTCAAGAAACCTCTTGTTCTTGAAGAATGAAAGAAGAGAAAAAGAAAGTGATAAGGACTTGAGTTTCCCTGGAATTTTCCCCAAGAAAATTCCACTTATAAGGCCCTTGAATGCCCCATCTATACTACTCTCTCTCTAAACAACCAGCCTCTATTCTAGTGCCTCTCTTGTGTTTTGTGTCTTTGCACTCTCACACTTGCACTTGAATTCTCTTGCATGATGATCACTTGTATGTCACACACTTGTTGAGATTGAAGCTAGGTGACCCTTTATATAGTGCACCGCTTCTTGAACCTATCTTGAAGACAATCTCAACCTTAGATCTTGAGGACCAATCAATCATAGCCCTCCAACAAGTCTAAGTGATCCTGTGCGTTTTGATCATGCCTCATGCACTATCTTAAAGTGCCTAAAATGAAGCTGAGTGTGCCTAGCGCCGCGGCTCAAAACAGGGCAGGCCGCAGCTCAAGCCAGGGCACACCACCTTCACCTTCTGGGCGCCGCGGCACACCATCCTTGTTCTGCGGTGCACACCTGTGCGTGAACAACTCCACTTGCTGGGTGCTGAGGTGCAGACAACCTAGGGTGCGGCGCACCCCTGGGGATGAAGCTGAACTTTTACTCGCTTTAGTTCTTAGACAAATCCCAACAACATGAATTTAAATTATCTTTCTTTCTCATCAGATGATTTCATACTATCATTTGGGATTGTCTTCCCACATGTCGACATATTTCAGCCAGACCAGCTGCCTTCTTGGTCTTCCCTTTAGGCATATGAACAATAACATGCAAGCAAGCATACATCAAAGTATTCAATTTAGCTATCTCTTTCTCAAAATTATTATTTTATCATACACATATTGAATTGTCTTCTCATATATCATATCAATTTATCAATCACATTTTTCAAGAATTTCATATATCTTTTCATCATATTTTTCATTTATCAGTCCTTTTTAAATAATAACTTCTCATATAATTAATTTTCAACATATCATTTAATCCTTAATCAATCAATCAATCAATTATCATACATTTAAAAAAAATACATCATTCAATCATTATAATTCAACAATTTATTCAAATATCATCAATTCATATTTTATATTGGTCTCGATTACTAAAAGTAAATCTAACTCACGATGTAGCACTTAAAGTTACCCGTGGATCACTTCCTTACCTTTCCTGCTCCTTTAAGCAATTTCTTGAGATTGCTGATCACCAATATCTAACTATAAATTTTCATTAATTTTACTATTTCATAACTTAATTCAAATAATATAATTATCTAGTTAAGAGTTTTATTAAAATTTTACCTCCAACTGAGATGAACTTTTGATACTGAAATTGGATAACTACAATTATTTAAAGAATTGGGGAATTTTCTATATGAATTTATTGCTTGAAAATTTTGCTTTGATGAAGGAAATAGAACCAAACGGGGAATTGAGAAAACAATGAAGTCTCTGAACTTCAGAGACAATTTATAGCATTGTGATTTTTTTATTATATATTATTTAATTAATATAAAGTATAAATTTGAGTGAACTTCATCTTAAGTTCACATGTCTTTACCACTTCACCGTTTTCTTTAATTATAAATTATTGAATTAATATTAAATTACAAATTTGTGTGAACTTCATTTGAAGTTCACATGGCTTCACCACTTCACTGTTTTGTAGTATTTTTTTTATTAATTAATATTTTATATTATAAAAAATATTACTTGAACAAATTCTTCATGTAACTTCCCTTCACCATTTTTTATCATTTAAAAATTTATAATTTTTGCCATCTATTATTTACGATTCTACCATTATTTACAAATTATGGTTTTCCCACTTGTTATTTATAATTCTGTCATTTTATATTTACAGTTTTATCATTTTGCAATTTTGTCATTCCTCCTTTAAAAATAAATTTTTTTCATCATTTCTTTCTTCCAAAAATTTCATAAAAATTATCGTAAAATTATAAAAAAATTATATTTTCTTTCATCAAATTTTCTAATTATTTTTCTCAACCTTATTCCACATTTTCTTCAAAATTCGTTTATTTCAACTTCAAATTTCGTAGTTTTCACTACTTTTTTCAACAAAATTCTCAATATCATATTTCAAATCAATACTAAATCTTTCATCTATGGATTATTTAATTCAATATAATACATGTAAAATTACTTTTTTACCCTTATTTTACGAACATGGGTATTACAATCATTGATTATCAAACTCGAGTTTGTGTGGAAGTCAATTATATGTCGGTATGGCATACCTACGATACTCATCACCGACAATGGCAAACAATTTGATAGCTCTCGGTTCAAGTCCTTTTGTCAAGACCTTGAGATCAAACATCGATTCTTCTTAGTAGGCTATCTTTAGGCTAACGAGTAAGTCAAAGTGACTAGCAGAACTCTCCTCCAAAGGATTAAAAGGAGACTTGAGGATGCTGATAGACAGTGGGTTAAGCACCTATCGAACGTCTTCTAGGCCTACCGGATGACTACATGAACTCTTATTGGGAAAATTCTTTTTTTCTTAGCCTATGACTCAGAAGCTGTCATCCCACTTAAAATAGGGACACCATCACTACAAGTACAGAGCTTCAGTGAAGCAAATAATGAAGAATCCATTAGGATGAATGCAAATCTAATTGATGAAGCAAGTGATAGAGCCCAAATCAAGCTTCCTGCCTACCACCAGAGAGTGTCAAGGGACTACAATTCTTGGGTCTGAGGAAGATCTTTCAGGTTACATGACTTGGTACTTAGAAAGAATAAAGTATTTCAACCTTGAGAAACAGGGAAGCTCCTCCAAAATTGGAAAGGATCCTATTGCATCAAGAGGGTCTACCAAGCCGGGACCTTCGAGTTAGATGACCTCATCGGCAATCCAATACCTTGGGCTTGGAATGCAAAAAATCTCCACAAGTTTTATCAGTAGAAATTTGCCTATCTTTTTCGATTTCACCTATGTAACTTCCATATATTATCAATAAGAGACTAGTTTTATTCACACATTTTTCAAAATTTACTTTGGAACTAAATAAAGGGCCCCGAGCACATTTCACTTAGGTAAAAGGTCGAGAAGAAGGACCCAAGAACTTCCATCTCGGATCCTCACCTTATATCAATGCTAAGCAAAAGGCCCTGAGCTCATTTTAGTTAGGTGAAAGACCGAGGAGGAGGCTTGGAACTCTTCCTATTTAGATCATTTTTTGCGTCAAATACAAGGGCCCTGAGTCCCTGAAGATTTCTAATGTACACATATTATGAAACTTTGATTCCTCTAAGCGCACTATCTTCATTGTGTCTTCCTGCTATAACGGACTCTAATGCTTAGGATTTAGAAGCTAAAATTTATCTCCATATCTCCTATGAGTTCGATCCATCTCATCCTCCTCGGACCTATCTCCTCAAATCTGAGGAGTTTGATATAATTCATTCTCCTCGGACTTATCTCCACGGCTTTGAAGAGTTTGATCCATCTCATCCTTCTCGGACTTGTCTCCACAACTCCGAAGAGTTCTAAAAGCCCATCAGAGGCCATCGCCATACTTTACCGTGTACTTAAAGACACTTCATCATATTCAGAAACTCTGTGCATAAAGGAATAAACCATCACAAACCTCTCTGATCTTTTCAAGCAAGAGAACAGAGCTAAGGATCTCCACAACCTTCTTACTCAATTGAGACCCTTCTTTTCCTTGATCTTTCTAAGGTAGAAGCTATTCTAATAGCTACGAGGACAACTATAAATGCTAATTATGTACCTCCAACTCAACAAGGATTTGAGTCCTTCAATGCTCTTGAAAACCTAGAGCAGTTTTCAGTCTAAAATACATATTACTAATGCTCACTCAAAAAGGTCCTTGAAATTGTTCGAGAATACTCTGCATGATTTCAAAGCCCAACTAGAGAAAGACCCAATTTTCCACTTGCACTTCTCATCTCTTGGGTCCTCTAAAGATGAGTGAAGGGCCCTGAGCCCTTTCTGACAAGTCAAAGGTCAAAGAGGAGGCCCCGAGCTCTTCCTCCTCAGAATCTCATTTCTATTTCAAGAAAACAAGGTCACATAGAAAGTAAAAAGGCTAAGGCATTGCACAGGAACAAACAACAAAACGGAAACACTTCATTAGCTTAGAAATTTTTTTACATAAAAGGCACTGATGGCTTTGTAACGATCCATCCCGGGTTGGCCACCTCGAGACGGTGTTGTCACATTTTGAAAATCCCAGCACGACATATATATGCAACAAGAAAAATAATACTAACAGAAATTCTTTTACATCAATCCTTAACCCTCAATAGGGGAGATACATAAATCTGATATTGATTTAAACATAATATACAACGTAAAATACATGAATATTTACAAATAAAATTTTTTATTTCTTTTTCTCATTTATCTGAGGATGTTGACACGTATGTGGCTTACAGAAAATGATTTCCTCTAACTCTTAACCTACCAGACTACTTGTCCTGTCTGCTACTTGCAATCATTGTACAATGAGGGGTGAGTTTCACAAGCTCAGTGAATTAAATTTACTAGGAGTAATCAATCTGTGTAAATATTCTTTCAATGTTTAATCATTTATATCTCATACAACTTGGTACTAGCATTCCACTATCACTACACATGTCAAAAGATCCATTTTCTATCAATATCTTCTTCTTATTTATTGGTTCACCTTAAGACCATCAATTATCTCAAAATTTCCTTGTAATGTGGTTCACATCATAGAGTCTACCATTTAGATGGTTCTTATCACCATAACTGTCTCTCTGTGAGACTCATCTATCTATAAATAAAATTCACAAAAACACACCTCACATCAGCATTTCAATAATACAACCAATAATTAAAACAGATGCAATGCATAAATTATTATTAGGGAACGTCTTCTCACATGTCAACATGTTTTTATTATCTTAGACCGGTTGCCTTCCCGGTTCTTTTCTTTACAGCTTGTCCCGGCTGCCACAGTATTTATTTCCAGCATATACCGGCTATCACGGTGTCCCTTTTATTTCCAACACATACTGGTTGTCACTGTTTTTCAATTAGACCGGCTGCCTTCCCGGTTCTTTTCTTTTATGTAATGCATATGCATATGAACAATGATATAAAATATACATCTGAACAATAACATAAAAATAAACAAACATGAATTCAAATATTTAAATTAGCTATCCTGATTTTTCTCAAATTATATATAAAAATTCCACTAAATTCCTCTTATCCCAAATCACATCAAATCATCCATCAAAGCTTGTCAAGATCCACTAAATTTCATCTCCTCATAATTCGTATCAAAACATCAACCATAGCTCATCAAGAATTTCACTTATCGCTTATATTATTAAATCAACTTATTATTTCTCGCCTAATAATTTTCTACATGTCCAAAAATTCATATCATACCTATCAGCCAAATTTTTATCTACCACCAAAGCATAAGCTAATAACTTATTTTAATATTATCATTAGACATTAATTTCATTTTTATTTAGATTACTTAAAGTAAATCCAACTCACCACGTAGCACTTAAAGCTGCCCGTGGATCACCTCCTTGCCTTTTCTGTTCCTCTCAGAAATTTCTCTTGGTTGCTGACCTTTGTATTAAATCTCTAACTATTTCTTCAATTCTTCATAAACCACACCATTTGAAAATTCCCACTTTGAATTTAGGGAAATTTCATGAATTCTAAAAATTCAAAAATAAAAATTATGTTATTACCTTCTGTTTTTCTGATAGCTTCCCCTGATTCTTTATGAGATTCCGCAGTAAACTCCTTCAAAATTTTGCTCTTTTAATCTTTCTTTGGGTCCCCAAGTGCTTTGAGAAATAGAGTAGTTTGAATTGTAAAAGGAAAAAACCAAACATGATTTGGTAAAAATCAATTTATAGACAAATTTTTAAGCGATGACTACCGCTTTTCACACTGTTCCCATTTTAACAGTTGCATTAAATGCAGCAATTTGTTAACCAAGCTGCAACACCTGGACTTCCAAGTGTTGCACGATTTTATTTTTACAAAAACTTTTTTTTCTTTTTCTTTTCCTTTTATCTTTACTATTTACGGTTTTTTTGGAATTATTTTATTCAATACTAAATCCTTCACGCAAATGTATTCTTTTAATTTCCTGTCATATTTATTAATTTACTTCTTTACCCTTACTTTATTATTACAGTTATTATAGGCTTATAGTACAAAATAAACATAAAGCTAAAGCCCTAAGCCTCATCCTTCTCATCGGTAGTGTGAACCCGGTTCTAGACCTCCTCTCCATCCTCCTCAATCTGGGCAATATTCTCCGCGACCATGGCCTCATCATCATTAGATGAGCCGAGCTCAAGCAGTGAGAAACCTTGCTCTGGGAAGGCTTTCTCATCTTTCTTCACAACCTCCTTGAAGCTGTTAAGGTAGAACTTCATAAAGGACTTCTCTAAGGCCTTCTTGAATTCCTCAGACTCCTCGAAGTTCGCCATCACCCTCTCCAAGGCCTCCTTCTTAACTGCCTTGAGTTCGGCCATCGTAAGGGCCTTGTGTAACCACCCATCCCGGATTGGCCACTCTCGAGACAGTGTCGTCACGTTTTGAAATCCCAGCACGACACGTATATGCAACAATATAAAAACATACATCAACTGAAAATATATACACACACACACACATTAACCATCAACTCTCAAATAATAACTCAGTCTGAATCTTAGCTCACAAATCTATATGTCCTGCCCGCTACCTGAAATTATTTAACAATGAGGAGTAGCTTTAGAAGCTCAGTGAATCAAATTTACTAGAAGTACTTGATTTGTATACTTCTAGTTATATTCATTCATTGTTAAATCAACATAATTAATCATCTATCTCTTCACACATTCTAATTCAATCATTTCTCAATTTCTCTTCATAAATAAATTATCATGTTATCCTCTTTTAATACATATATCTCATATATTTTATCAATTTAATATCATCATAAAGTTAACATCATACAAACAATAAATAATATAATTCTTTATTATGCCATCCTTTCTATTTATCTATCATCAAAATTGTCTCATTAGAATACTCATCTATCTATCAATCATTTAACAATCAAAACTGATTATTTAGCATCTAAGCCATTAATAATAAATATTTAAAACAAATATAGTGCATGAATTTAAATTATATTTCTTTCTCTCTCATCAGATCATTTTATATTATCATTTGGGAATGTCTTCCTACATGTCGACATGTTTCAGCCAGACTATCTACCTTCCTGGTCTTCTCAACCAGACCTGATGCCTTCTTGGTCTTCTTAGCCAACCCAGCTAGCTTCTTAGTATTCTCAGCCAGACTAGCTGCCTTCCTAGTCTTCCCTTTATGCATATGAATAATAACATGCAAGCAAGCATACATCAAAGTATTCTATTCAACTATCTTTTTCTCAAAATTATTATTTTATTCTATACATATTAAATTGTCTCATCATGTATCATATCAATTTATCAATCATATCTTTCAAGAATTTCATATCTCTTTTCATCATATTTTTCATTAATCAATCCTTTAAAAAATATAACTTCTAATATAATTAATTTTCAACATACATATAATCCTTAGTCAATCAATCAATTATCATACATTAAAAAAAATACATCATCCAGTCATTATATTCAACAATTTATTCAAATATCATCAATTCATATTTTATATTGGTTTCGATTCAAAAAAATAAATCTAACTCACCATGTAGCACTTAAAGCTACCCGTGGATCACCTCCTTGTCTTTCCTGCTTCTTTCAGCAATTTCTTGAGATTGCTGATCACCAACACCTAATCTTAAACTTTCATATATCTTAGTATTTCATAACTTAATTCAAATAATATAATTATTTAGTTATGAGTCTTATTGAAAATTTACCTCAAATATGATGAAATCTTGCTATTGTAGTTGGATGATTATACTATCTCTAATATTGGGGAAATTTTCTTTATAACTCTTCGCTAAGAAATTTGAATTAAAGAAAAAAAGAAACCAAACGGGATTTGGTAGAAAAATGAAGTCTCTGAGTTCAGAGAAATAAACTTTCAAAAAAAAAAAATTCTCTTCTCCACTGCTTCACCACTCAAAGACTTTTTTTTGCCGTTTCATCGCTTCACGTGAAGTCTGCGATTTTTTTAAACATAATTTACATATTTTCCATTGGTTATTTACAATCCTGCCATCATTTAAAATTTATTGTTTTTCCATTACATAATTACTGTTTTATCATTATATAATTACAGTTTTGCCATTTACCCTTTAAAAATCAAATTTTCATCTTTTCTTCCTTCCAAAAATTTTACAAAATTTTAGAAAAATATAAAAAATTATATTTTCTTCTTAAATTTTTTAATTATTTTCTCATATTCAGTTAATATTTTTCTTCAAAATTCTTTCATTTCAATTTCAAATTTCAAAAAAATTAAGTACTTTCTTCTTCAAAAATTTCTAACTCTTTTCAATAAAATTTTCAATATTGTCTTTCAAATCAATACTAAATCTTTCATCGAAGGATTATTTAATTCAATATTATATATGTAAAATTATATCTTTACCCTTAATTTATGAACACGAGTACTACAATTCTACCCACTTTATAAAAATTTCGTTCTCGAAATTTCCTTACCTAACTCATGAAAAAGTTAGGGGTACTCTTTCCTTATTCTTGCCTCATGCTCCCAAGTAATTTCTTCAACATATTTGTTCTGCCATAACACTTGAACTAAAAGAATAACTTTATTAGGCAAGACTTCTTCTTTTCTATCTATAATTCTGACTTTTACTTGCATAAAGGTCAAAAATTCCTGAAGTTCTACAGCTTGACTCGGAATACTATGGGATTTATTATATAAATACTTTCTCAAAAGTGAAATATGATCTACATTGTGCAATTGATTTAACTCTGGAGGCAAATCCAATCTATATGCTACTGGTCCATCTCTTTCAATCGCCTCATATGGCCCCACAAATCTCGGACTCAACTTTCTTTTCTTTTTAAATCTCAATACACCATTCCACGGAGATACCTTCAAATACACCCAGTCACCAACCTGAAACTCAAGAGGTCGTCTTCTATTATCAGCATATCCTTTCTATATGTTCTGTGCTGCTCTAAGGTTCTCTCTAACTAGTTTAATCCTCTTAGTAGTTAAATCTATCATTTCTAGACCAAATATCTTTCTCTTTCCAACCTCTTCCCAACATACTGGAGTTAAGCACCTTCTACCATATAAAGCCTCAAATAGTGTCATCCCAATACTAGCTTGATACTGAATATTGTATGCAAACTCGATCCAAAGTAAATAAGCATCACAGCTCACTTAAAAACTCAATACACTTGCCCCCAACATATCTTCTAGTATTCTAATTATCCACTATGTTTTCCCATCAGTTTGAGGATGAAAAGTTGTACTATGTACCCATAGCTTTTTGAAAGCCCCTACAAAATCTAAAAGTAAATCTAGATTCTCTATCTGATACAATGCTCAAAGGTGCCCCATATAATCTCACAATTTTCGCTACATACTATTCAGCCAACTTTTTAGGATTCCATGTAGTTTTAATAGGAAAGAAATGTGAAGACTTAGAAAGTCTATCCATTATAACCCATACAACATCATGACCTCTCTAGGTACGGAGAAAACCAGAAACAAAATCCATGCTTACATTCTTCCATGGCCATTCAGGTACTGGAAGAGACTGTAATAAACCTGTCGGATGTCTATTCTCAAACTTCACATGTAGACAAATCAAACATCTAGAAATATACTCAGCTACATCCTTCTTCATCCCTAACCACCAATAATTCTATCTCAATCCCCTTTACATACCCGGGTGCATAGAATACACAGAATCATGAGCCTCTATTAGTATCTTCTTTCTCATCTCAACATCATTGGGAACACAAACTCTATATCCTAAATCCACCATACCATCTTCTCTAATTCTAAACTCAATCGGCTTCCCACTCAATACTTCTTGTTTAATCTTCTCTATTCCTTTATCTCTACTTTGTATCTATAACAAGCGATCAAGAATAGAATATTATACCACTATATTTGCCATCAATACTCATCTATCACTGATACTCAACTGCATTATCATTTCTCTTAATTCTACTATCAAGCTGATATTATGACTCTCAAAGGCAGCTAATCTCCATGTAGACTTTCTACTCAATACATTAGCTACTACATTAGCCTTCCTTAGATGATAGTGAATTGAACAGTCATAGTCACTAATCAACTCCATCCACCTCCTCTACCTCAAATTAAACTCTCTCTGGGTAGGTAAATGCATCAAACTTTTATGATCAATAAAAATTTCACAAATGGCTCCATACAAATGATGCCTCCAAATCTTCAAAGCAAAAACTATGGAACCCATTTTCTAAATCTTAGGTCGGATAATTTCTCTTATGGTTCTTCAATTGCCTAGAAGTATAGGCTATGACTCTCCCATGTTGCATCAACACACATCCCAACCCTTGATGCGACGCATCACTATATGCCACAAATCCTTCATCATCAGAAGAAAGCACTAATATCGGAGCAATAGTCAATTTCTCTTTCAACTGCTGGAAACTCTTCTCACTTTCTTTTGACCACATAAATTTCACTTCATTCCTAGTCAATTTGGTCAATGGTCCAGTAATAATAGAAAAATTCTTGGTAAACCTCCTATAATAACCAGCCAACCCCAAAAGGCTTAGAATTTCAATCACACTAGTGGGTTTTTCCCAATTCAACACTACCTCCACTTTCTGTAGGTCAACTGCTATACCATCTCCTGACACAACATGCTCCAAGAAAGATATTTCATTCAACCAAAACTCACACTTAAAGAATTTTGGATACAATTTCTCTCTCATCAGAATTTCCAACACTATCTCTAAATGTTGCACATGCTCCTCTTCATTATTGGAATATACCATAATATCATCAATAAATACAATCACAAATCTATCCAAGAATGGTTTATAAACCCAATTCATTAGATCCATAAATGCTACATGAGCATTAGTCAACCCAAATGGCATCACAAGGAACTCATGATGACCATAATGTGTCCTAAAAGCAGTCTTAAGCACGTCATCCTCCTTTATCCTCAACTAATGATAACCCGATCTAAGGTCTATCTTAGAAAACACCCTAACCCCCTGTAACTACTCAAATAAATCATCTTTTCTGGGAAAAGAATATTTATTCTTGATGATGAACTTATTTAACTATGTATAATCAATACACAACCTCATCGTTCCATCATTCTTCTTCGCAAACAACATAGGGGCTCCCCAATGTGACATGCTAGGTCGAATAAATTGTTTATCTAGCAACTCTTGAAGTTGAACTTTTAATTCTCTTAACTTAGCTAGTGCCATTATGTAATGTGCTTTAGATATGGGTGCTGATCCCAGAATCACCTCAATAGAAAACTCAATCTCTCTGTTAGGAGGCAAACCAGACAACTCCTAAGGGAATACATCAGAAAAATATTTCACTACTAAGATTTCTTCTAACTTCCTAATCTCCTTTCTAGAATCCATTACATATACCAAATACCCCTCACAACCCTTTTTCAACCATTTACTAGCAATCAGGGTAAAAATAAGACAATTGACAAGTATCTTACATTCTCTCTTAAAATTAAACTCCATTTGTCCTAGTATATGGAACACCACATTCTTCCTAAAACAATCTACCTAAACATAATATGAAAATAACCAATTCATCCCCAGAATTAAATCAAAATCTGTCATATCTAAAGGAAACAAATCAACTTCAAATTCTCTATCAGCCATACTAACCGCATAACCCTGATAAATTGTTTGGATAATAACCCTATCCCCAGTAGGAACCTCAACAATAACAGCATGCATGAAAGGACTAATACAAGCATCAATAGATTTCATATAAACATTGGATGTAAAAGAATGGGCTGCACTAGGATCAATCAATAATCTAGCAGGTCTATTAAGAATAGACATCATACCTATAACAATATCAGGAGTGGCCTGTGCATCTTGTTGGGTCAATGCATATAAAATGCCGTCTCTGGGCTGTAACTGACCACAGTGTCCTCTCTCAGCTACTGATCTTCTGCCTCTGCCCTGCATACTCCCTGATCTATCACCTCTCTCCACCTGTTTTCTCCCAACACCTCAAGCACTTATCTCAACAGATTTTTCCACTGGACAATCTACATTAATATGTCATCCCTCACCACATATAAAGCACATCAGAGTAGGACAATTTCAAGATAAATGCCCTGTCTGGTTACATCTATAGCAAACCCTTGTCTCTCGATCATACATCAGATTACCACTTCTCTTTAGTTGCATACTTACTCCTCTACCATAATTCCAGTTCCCATAGCCTATCTCCCAAATCTAGGGGTCCCACCAATATTACTCTAAGCTACATAAGCAACAGATCGTGCTTGTCTCTGACTCTGCAACACAGTTCCTTGTGACAAGGAACACCCCTTTTGGGGTGGTCTCTCACTCTGTATACTTATACTACTACCACCTCTGGGTCCAGTCCGTCAAATCTAGACCTCTTCAACCAATCCTTTCAAACTCTAAACTTCATCACATCTTTCTCAATCTGTAATGCTTTATCTACCATTATAGCATAATTCCCAATAACCATATAAGAGAGTTTAGTTCGAATTTTATAGTGTAACCCATCTAAAAATCTCTTACATTTCCTCTCATTCATATTTACTAACTCAAAGTACAAACATCAACAGGGCTATAAATCTACTATCATACTCAGCCACAGATAAAGTATTATGCCTTAAATGAATAAAATCTCTCTCCTGTTGTGCTTGAAACGTATCTGGAAAATACTTCACAAAGAACACATCCCTAAACTTACGCCAAATTATGGTTTGATCTACCTGTGTACTCAATATAGGCAGAATATCCTCCAACCATTGAGAAGCCTCACCTTACAACTTAAATAAAGCAAAATCAACCTTTTACCTAACTGTCACTGGTAAGACTTCAAAATATTTCTAACATGTTTAATCAACTGCTCAACCTCAATAGGATTTATAGATCCTCTAAAAGAATGGAGTTTAAATTTAATAAATCTCACAAAATAATCCCTTTGCATCTCATGTGCAAACACACCCTCTCCCTCATAAACCTCTTGTCTCACCATATCAGGTTATGTTCTAGCCCTTTCCTTTAGTCCCCTCTGTAAATTATCAGCCCTTTCTTTTGCTGCATTCATTCTCTCTATAGCATGATCAAGAACTTCTCTCAACTCATCCTTTCGAATATCAGATTCTCTCCCACCTCTACTAGTATCGGTTGTACTAGCAATATGTTCCCTTGTGCTGTGAGTTTTAAATTACTCACAAGCGCACGAGTTGTTTGCAGTATAGTGTTGTGCAAGTGCGAGGTCGAATCCACAGGGAATTGCATTGTGAAAGTATATTTTCAATCTAAACTAACTCTATCTTAACCTAGTTCCGAATTTCAGATGATAATTTGCAAAAGAAATTAAAATTAAACTAAATTGATTTTTAAAAACTAATAATTAAAACACTAAGGTTTCCAAATCCACCCCACCGAAGTTAAGCATATATGTTCTAAAAATATAGCTTATCAAAACATTCCATGAATCCAACTATAAGACAAAAAACAAAGAATATCCCAACTAAACCAAAAGCATCCAATGTATCCGCTCTCAACAAATCACAAAGGAAATCCAATTTAATCGAAAAGCATTCAATGTATCCATCAAATGAAACACAAGGAATATCCAACAGACAATTTAAACTCAATCAATTATAAGATTAACTCAAATAATTGACAGAACATTTATACTAAAAATTGTTAGATTTGTACAAGCAAATCTGAACTACTACGCCAAACAACGGCAGGGCTTCATCGTCAACCTTAGTTGAAGAGTCTAGCCACTCATAACTATGAAACTACAATTCATAATAAAAGTGCTAAACATTTAAACTAAAACAACTAAATGTAAAGAAATAAATAAATAACTTTACATGAGAGAAATTTCACTTGCTGACGGGCAGCGCTTCCCCTCGTGGTGACAAAGTCTTCGAGATCCACCAGAATGCTAGCAGACGTCCACCGGTAAACATCAAAGAGGCCCAGGAATTGTACATTAAAGATGAAGTGAAGAAGGGCTTATATAGGGAAATATCACAAGTGCAATATGCTTCCAATCCGATGTGGGATATTGCAGATTCCAGTTTTTGCTCTTTGACCTTTGTCTACTAAAACTGCCATAACTTTCTCTAGAAAAATCATTTTATTGATCCGTAAAATTCTCTAGAAAATAGACATCGGGATCTTTCCAAGCATATATGGATCATCTCGTGGTTCTTCCTGAATCAATACAGTTAAATCCTCAAAAATGGCTGATCTGTCACGCTGAAATCATGCACAGCCTGACCTTTATCTACTAAAACTGCCATAACTTTCTCTAGAAAATTCATTTTATTGATCCGTAAAATTCCCCAGAAAATAGACATCCGGATCTTTCCAAGTATATATGGCTCATCTTCTGGTTCTTCCTAAATCAATACAGTTTAATCCTCAAAAATGGCTGATCTGCACGAGTAATTCTAGCAATTTAGTGAAACTTCTTTTCCGAGCTTGTAAACCTGTTAAACAACGAAAAAAACTCAAAGTAACAAATTCCTAAGCTAACAAATGTAAATTAAAAGGCCAAAATATGCAATATTTGGCACTCATCAAATAGCCCCAAACTTACAATTTGCTAGTCCCTTAGCAAAACAAAATAATAAAAAAAAACCTAAATGAAAAACAAAGAACATAAAGATAAGTTCATCACTCATGGTATCCAAAAATTTAAGGAGCACACATCACAATGATATTCATTCATGAGCAAGCTTAAAAAGATAAACCCATTTTCGCAATGAATAGAAAAGTTAAAATCTAATTACTTACAAAAGGCAAGTTAAGGCATCACAAGTCTGACACTGTGTAAAGTGAATTAACATATAGAAATGAAGCTTCCAAGTGACTCCAATGTGTAAGGTCTCCATGTCTCAAGATTCACCGAATTTCCCATCAAAATGAACGAAAAAGGCATAGTTTTTTTTTTTTATCAGGCACAGCTATGTCTAGTTCCCTTAAGCTTTCTAATTGACCCATGTAGCGAGTGTTGAGTCAATGACTCCCAAACCAGATGGTTTTAGGGTATTAGGTGTAAAGACACCCCTAAAGACTTACTAACTCGAGTAAAAAAGGCTACGAAATTAAACCGGCCTTAATACTACCAAGCAAAATTCCACCTTTTGACGTGAACACTCACTGCTTACTGAGGCAAGAGGTCCAGTTACTCAGCGGAAAGTTTATTTATGATAATAATTTTTTATTTATTTTTTTTATGCTTTTCTATGCCCAAGAGTTCATCCAACAAGTCATCCAGTTTCAGTTAAGATAAGGAAAAATACACATTAAAATCACATGTCATACCTCACATAATTTGTGCTAATGTGCTCGTGTTAGATTATGTCAATCATGTGAATTATCAAATGCCTAAGGTAAGTAACTAAATTTTAAAATTTATCACCAGATCATGTGTTCAAAATGTTAAGCTCACCAATGACATCACATTACAGAAATTGTTTAGATCAACCAAAATTTCACGATAACATGAGCATGCATTTATCTCTACGACGAAAAGACAATAAATTAGGACAAAGTGTGTGATGTGTCTCCCATACCCCCAAACTTAAATTACACATTGACCCCAATGTGTGACTAATATGGAACGAGCTGACCTGAGATATGGAGAACTAGCTGGACTGGTATAGATCATAGCATACCCCCAAACTAGAACTGAAGTACGCATTGTCCCTGAAAAATAAAAACTGGAAAACAAAAAATACTGGAAACAAACATTAATCATAAAAATGCGAAATAATAAATAAACAGAAAAGATAAGCTGTGGGGTGCCTCCCATGAGCGCTAAGTTTAAAGTCTTCAGCCAGACTCTCCCTAGAATACTACACTCAATCTGAGTAACTAGGATCCTCCAACAGTATCGTCTCAATGTCCGGACTCCTCAACTCTAAGAATGGTTTTAACCTCTGTCTATTTACCTTGAAAGTGTTACCATTCTTAGGATCCTCAATCTCGATGGCCCCATGAGGAAAAACTGATCGAATAATGAATGGGCCTGACCATCGGGATTTGAGCTTGCTTGGAAAAAGATGCAAGCACGAATTGTAAAGAAGAACTTTCTGACCCGGCTCAAAAGCTCGTCTCAAAATGTTTTGGTCATGAGTTTTCTTCATTTGTACTTTGTATGATCGGGCACACTCATATGCATCATTCCGCAGCTCCTCCAATTCATTGAGTTGGAGCTTCCATTGTGAGCCAGCCTTGGAAAGATTGAAATTCAGTTGCTTGATAGCCCAATACGCACGATGCTCTAATTCAACCGAAAGGTGACCTGCCTTTCCGTACACAATGCGATAGGGAGACATGCCAATTGGCGTCTTGAAGGCTGTCCGATATGCCCACACTGCATCAGTCAATCGCAGAGACCAATCCTTTCTATTAGGGTTCAAAGTCTTTTCCAAAATTTGTTTGATCTGGCGATTTGAAATTTTCACTTGACCACTCGTCTGTAGGTGATACGGGGTGGCAACTTTGTGCGTGATGAAATACTTCTTCATCAACTACTCAAAGATCTTGTTGCAAAAGTGCTTACCTCCATCACTTATGATTGCTCGAGGCGTACCAAAACAAGCAAAAATAGTGTCTTTCAAGAACTGGACTACAACTCTGTGGTCATTGGTCTTGCACGCAACAGCCTCCACCCACTTGGACAGATAGTCCACAGCAACTAGAATGTATAAGTAGCCAAAGGAGTTTAGGATTGGTCCCATGAAATCAATGCCCCACACATCAAAAATCTCAACAATCAGAATAGGGTTGAGGGGCATCATATTTCTCCTAGAAAGACTTCCTAGCTTTTGGCAACGCTCACAAGATACATAGTAGGTGTGAGAGTCCCGGAACAGGGTAGGCCAATAAAATCCACACTACAAAATCTTCGCAGCAGTCTTTTTAGCACTAAAATGGCCTCCACATGCATGATCATGACAAAAGGAGATGACATTAGATTGGTCATGCTCAGGAATACACCGTCTAATGATCTGATCTGGACAATACTTGAACAGGTAAGGATCATCCCAGAAAAAGTGTTTTACCATGGCCAAAAATTTTGATTAATCTTGCCTCCCCCAATGCAAGGGCATGTGTCCGGTGACAAGATAGTTCACTATGTCAGCAAACCATGGTGCGGGAATGTGAGCAATGTGCATCAATTGCTCATCAGGAAAAGTCTCAGAAATGGGATTGGCGGCCTCAGTGAATTCCACAATCAATCTAGACAAATGGTCCGCCACCACATTTTTCGAACCTTTCTTATCCCGAATCTCAATGTCGAACTCTTGAAGTAGCAAGATCCATCGGATAAGACGAGATTTAGCATCTTTTTTAGAGAAAAGATACTTCAATGCAGCATAGTCCGAGTAGATAATGACTTTAAATCCTAACAAGTAGGATCTAAACTTGTCTAATGCAAAAACGACTGCAAGCAACTCCTTCTCAGTGGTAGAGTAATTGAGTTGTGCGTCGTTTAGAGTTCGACTTGCATAATAGATAACATGGGGAAGTTTATCAACACGCTGCCCCAAAACAACTCCAACAGCATAGTCTGATGCGTCACACATAATCTCAAAAGGCACATCCCAGTTGGGTGGCTGAATAATGGGTGTGGACGTCAGAATCTTCTTCAGATCCCGAAATGCTTTCTTACAATCCTCATCAAATAGAAATGGGGCATCTTTCAGCAACAACTTGCACAAGGGCCTGGTGATCTTGCTGAAATTCTGGATAAATCGCCTATAGAAACCTGCATGGCCCAGAAAAGATCGAACCTCTTTCACCGTACGTAGGGGTGGAAGGTTGGAAATCAAATCCACCTTTGCTTTGCCGACCTCAATCCCTCGATGAGATACGACATGCCCCAGTACAATTCCTTGCTTGACCATAAAATGGCACTTCTCCCAATTAAGCACCAGGTTCTTATCCTTGCACCGTACTAAAACCAAAGAGAGACGGTGCAGGCACTCCTCAAATGTTGAACCGAAGACGGAGAAGTCGTCCATGAAAATCTCCAAGAACCGCTCTACCATGTCAAAGAATATACTGACCATGCACCGCTGAAAAGTGGCGGGTGCATTGCATAACCCAAAGGGCATGCGATGGTAGGCGAAAGTCCCAAAAGGACAGGTAAATGTCGTCTTCTCCTGATCTTCGGGGTCCACGGGGACCTGGTTATATCCAGAATAACCATCCAAAAAGCAATAATACTCGTGCCCAGCCAAACACTCCACCATCTGATCAATAAATGGAAGTGGAAAATGATCCTTCCTTGTGGCAACGTTCAACTTACGGTAGTCTATACACACTCTCCACCCAGACTGCACACGAGTTGGCACCAACTCGTCGTCCTTATTCTTTACTACTGTTAATCCAGCTCGCTTGGGCATGACATGAATGGGGCTCACCCACTTGCTATCAGAGATGGGATAAATGATCCCTGCGTCTAACAGCTTAATAACCTCTGCCCTCACAACTTCTTGCATAGCAGGGTTGAGCCTTCTTTGTGGCTCCCTTGATGGCTTAGCATCTTCCTCCAAATGTATCATGTGCATCACCACCGAGGGGCTGATTCCCTTAATATCCTCAATGGTCCAACCGATAGCTTCCTTGTGCTCTCTTAAAATATCTAATAATTTCTCCTCTTGAGGCTCACCCAAATCTGAAGCTATTATCACAGGCAAATAATCTGCTGGACCTAGGAACTTATACTTAAGATTATCCGGTAAAGGCTTAAGTTCCTTCTTTTGAGGTTCTGGTGCTATCGTCTCCTCCTCCTCATTGCTTTCTTGAGGATCAGACTCCAAAATGGCATTTACTTCCTCGAGTAACTTTCAAAAGATATTGAAAGAAGAGAAAAAGGCTCACCAAAAATTCAAGCTTCAAACTCCGAAAGATTTGGCTCCCACAAACTCCGAGGAACTCAGTTTTTAAAAAACTCCGAGCCCTTTGCAACTCTCAAACTCCAAAGGCTCTCAAGGATTCTCTTATTTGCAAATGAGTGAAGTGAGAACTGAGTAAGGCCTCAACTCTCTTATAAATAACTACTCATAGTTGTAATTTATTCAAACGAGGAAGAGTTAATTCAAACAAATGTATGACTTAAATAAATAAAAAAAAAGTCATTTCAGATCATTGAAGAGAAAAAATGGTTGCGTACATGCTTATTAACTCTAGAGACATTCTGGAAGCTATAAGGCTAGTCAGGGCCAGCCAATAGGCCCAAAAATCATAAGCCTTGGCCTAGCCAATGGGCCTCAAAGATCAATTCCAAGGGCCACCAAATGGGCTAAACACTTATTTTTGCGAAAATATATGTATTTCAACAGATAAGTCTACTATTCTCTGACTTACTGACCTGTCTCCATAACTTCGAGGAGTTTGATGCACCTTATTCTCCTCGGACCTATTCGCTAAACTCTGAGCAGTTTTATCCATGTCATTCTCCTTGGAAATATTCTCCAAACTCTGAGTAGTTTGATCCATGTCATTCTCCTCGGACCTGTCATTCTCCTCAGACCTCTTTGCCAAACTCTGAGTAATTTGATCCATGTTATTCTCCTGAGATATATTCACCAAACTCGGAGTAGTTTGATTCATGTCATTCTTCTCGGACATATTCTCTAAACTCTGAGTAGTTTAATCCATTTCATTCTCCTTAAACATTTTCTTTAAAATCCGAGTAGTTTGAACCATGTCATTCTCCTCGTACCTATTCACCAAACTCCGAGTAGTTTGATCAATGTCACTTTCCTTGGACATATTCTCCAAACTCCGATTAGTTTGATCCATGTCATATTCCTTGGACCTATTCGCCAAACTCTGATTAGTTTGATTCATATCATTCTCCTCGGACATATTCTTCAAACATTGAGTTTGATCCATCTCATTCTCCTCGGACCTATTTGTTAAACTCCAAGTAGTTTGATCTATACCATCCTTGGACCTATTCTCTAAACTTTGAGTACTTTGATCCTTGTCATTCTCCTCGGACCTATTCGCCAAAATTCAAGTAATTTGATCTGTGTTATTCTCCTCAGACCTATTCTCCAAACTCCGAGTAGTTCGATCCATGTCATTCTCCTCGAACCTATTCTTCAAACTCCGAGTAGTTTTATCCATGTCATTCTCCTCGGACCTATTCTAACATATCCACTACAGGTAGCACCGAGCTGTTAGGCCTCCTTGGAGTACGCATCATCATACCTCTTTAAGACATACATCTTTCCTAAGGAAGCAGCGCCCAACTATTAGGCCTCTTCAGAGTATGCATCTGAAGGAGGTAGCACCGAGCTATTATACCTCATTTGAATAATCATTTCTTTCATAAGGAGGCAGCACTAGGTCAACACTCTTTCTCAAACTCGTATCATTCAAAAATGGTATTACGCCCTCATTCTATACCTCACAGTACCCGGGTACCCATACAATCACAGGCTTGATCTTAACTGCACAACATTGTAAATAATGTAATAAGCTTTGGCCTCATTATGCCAAGCACCTCAAGCCTTAGCTACCCTATGGCATGACATACCAAGCCTTGGTTACTTCATGCTAAGCACCTTGAACCTTGGCTACCTTACGCCGAGTATGACATAATAAACCTTGGCCTCATTATGCCAAAGCACTCTAAGCCTCGACCACTGAAAGTCGAACATGATAAATTAAGCCTTGACTACCTCATGCCTTGGCTACCTCATGCTAAGCACCACAAGCCTCGTCTACCACATGTCGATCACGACATACCAAGCTTTGGCTACCTCATTCCAAGCACCTCAAGCCTCGGTTATCAGATGCCAAGCACGATGTACCAAGCCTTGGCTATAGCATACCTAGCATTTCAAGCCTCGACCACTACACGACGAGCTCAATGCGTCAAGCCTCGGCTACCACATGCCAAGCATAACATGCTAAGCCTTAGCTACCTTATGCCAAGCACAGATCCCCGCCGAATCAAGCATTCTACAAACTACTTCTTTAACCACATAACTATACTCAAGGAAGTGAGTGACATCTAATGTAGGGGAAAATTCCCTATCCAATGACATTACGATACGTGGCAACCTCTAAAGGTAAAAAGTTAATTTCATGACTCAGACAAATTAGCAAATCAAATGGTTACACCTAGCAAAAAGCATAATGCTAATTTCACACCAATTTCCTAATACTACTATAACATTCCAACTTATGGATAACCCAATGAGAATCTCATCCATATCATGGTTCTTAGTGATTAATCACTCTTATAATCGGACTCTGCTCCGAAACATTATATAAGGGGGCTCTCACCATCAAAAGGTACATTCAACTCTTAATTACAGCTCTACAATATTTTTCAGCTTTATTTTCACTCAAAAGCCCTATTCTAACTTAGGCATCAAAGAGTCCCCTTGGAGACACAACCCCTCTGATCCTCTAATGAATTTTATAATTTTTTTTTGTTTTATGTGCGAAGGTACCAAATTTCGGTTCTTCAACTGTTTGGTAGATTGTCGGCATCAACAAGTGTGTAGAAGATGAATTCTTTTTCCTCTTTTTTTTCCTTGGTCTTACACACCTTCATTTTTTTAGCTTTCTCATGTTTTCATGGAACAAAGTCTTCATTTTTCACCTAAAAACTCTGCACTATTCATCCCTTACATAGCTGACCATGTGATGAGAAAAATTGGAAGTCTTCTTCCTCCCTTTTTACCTTGTTATTGCACCTTATTCTTTTTAGTTCTCAAACTCTTTCATGCATCAATGTCAACTTTTTGAACCAAAAAACTACACTTATTCCTCTTAGTATGACCGACCATGAGAGGTAGAATTCTTTCTATTTTCTTTTTTATTTTTTTGTTAAAACACTTTTCCCTTTTTTAACTCCCACTTGTCCACCTTAAAAATTGTTCCTTTGACCACCAAAAATGGAAGTATTCCTGCCTCTTTTCTTACTTTGTTAACCACACCTTCCTTCCTAAGGTCTCTCCCTTTTTCCCATACATCAAAAGCCACCCCCCACCTCAAAAATCACCCTCTCCTCTTCCCCATGGTCGGCCACCTAACAGATGAAGTCTTCTTTCTCTCTTTCTTGCTTGGTAAAATGCACCCCACCATTCCTAGTTTTCACCATTTTCCTTGCATCAAAAGTCCTCCACACCTAAAAATTTTCACTCTTCTCTTCCCTCTCTCACATGGTCGGCCATACCTTCTCCCGCTTGTTGTTTTTTATTTCCTTTGATTGCCCTCACTTCCTCTATAAATATCTAAGTTTAACACAAAGAAAGGAGGAGAAAAAATAGAAGAAGAAAAGAAACTTTGTGAGAGAGAATTTAGACTTTTGAGTAGCATAAAAAAAGAGAAAAGTATAGTAATTGAAAGAGATAATATAAACAATAAAGAAAAAAGCAAAGAAAGAAACAAAAAAGAGAAACAAAGAAAGAACAAAAGAGTGCCCTTCTTTTGGAATTCGACCACCCCTAAAAAATGAGCCTTTTAATCCTTAATCAAGTTCATCCTTCTAACTTGCCAAAAAGGTCGGGTAATCCTCTTTTTGTTTGTGAAATAAAATTTCTAGTATGATTTATATATTTAAACCCCTTTGAAAATGGATTAGATAGTTTAATTTAACTCTTACTCTCTAGAATCCATGTTAGCTTTAAATTTTCACTTTCTATCTAGTTCCTTTACAATCTTAGTATTTACTTTTCTCTCACTAGACGTATGCTATTCTTTTCTTAGCTTGTGAATAATTTTAAAATGCAATGTTAACATTATGTTAGTTTTAATGATCCTTTTCTTAGCTTATTTCTTTAATTTGTTCATTTCATGCTTGCTAATTTAGATGCTCTCTTTAAAGTTGTTTTTTTTAAGTCTTCTAAGATTATATAAATTAGGACCCTTTTTTTGGTCCATTTCACTCCAAACCCGCACGAACCCACACAAACATGCATGCACCCACACACACATGGACACAGTCATACATTCACTTGCACATACACCTACACATACCTACACACACCCACACACACTTGGCATGCACCTGCACGTATCCGCACACATTCGCACGCATGCTACACATATTTAGGTTAATCTTTACGTTTAATCCACCTATTTAAAGTACCATTTCCTAAGTATTTGCTTTCATGTATTTACTTTTGAATATTTACTTTTATGTACTTACTTTTACCGTATCATTTCCTTCATATATTTACTTTTACCATGTCATTTTAATTACAATGTTTGGATGTCATCTTGTGTGAATTCAAATTGAAAAATGTATACTTGGCAATGCTCGTTTTGTACTCCGAACTTCAAACATACATTTGAAGTACCTCTAAAATACTGAAGTATCCACTTAATAACTCTCCAATTCTCATTCCTTGGATTACCCATATACCTACTAACCACACTGACACGGGTGCAAACCATGGCATACATAAGACTCTCAACAGCACTAGAATATGGAGCACGTGACATGTACTCTTTGTCTTCATCTGTCTATGGAGGCAAAGCAGCTGAAAGTCTGAAGTGAGCAGTAAGAGGAGTACTAATGGGTTTTACATTCTTCATGCCAAAATACTTTAAAACTTTCTCAATGTACTTCTCTTGTGTCATGTATAACAAACTTACACTTTTATCACTTTTGATCTCCATTCCAAGAATGTTCTTAGTTGGACCCAAATCTTTCATCTCATATTCATTACTGAGCAGTGCTTTCAGGTTAGCAATCTCTGATTTACTCTAACAAGAAATGAACATATCATCCACATACAACAATAAATAAATGAATAACCCATTTGCAAGCTTCCTAAGATACACACAACTATCATACTTACTTCTGGAACACCCATTACTCACCATGAATTAATCAAACCGCTTATACCACTGATGAGGAGACTGATTTAAACTATATAAGGACTTCTTCAAAAACACAAACATAGTAATCATTTCCCTCAATAAAAAGCCTCTAGACTGATGAATGTAGATTTTCTCTTCAAGCTCACTATGCAAAAAATGTGATTTTAAAATCAAGCTATTCTATTTCCAAATTATGTATGGCAACCAAAGATAGGGAATTCGAATGGAACTATGCTTCATAACTGGAGAGAAAATGTCATTAAAATCAACTCCTGCAACCTGACTATATCCTTTACCAACCAAAAATGTTTTGTTCCTTGTATTCCAAATCCCCGTGATACCTTCCTTTTTCTTGAATACCTATTTGCAATCAACTATTCTTTTACCAATTGGTGGTTTTACCAATTTTCAAGTTTGATTCTTCTCAAAAGACTCAATCTCTTCTTCTTTTTTTTTAATAAATACCTCTTTGTGGTAAAGGGGGTTTGGCAAGATCTCTATCTGTTTATTAATAAAATATAAAGATAAGGGGGGAATAAAAGGGTAACCATTCCTGATGGGGACATAAACCTTAACTCAAAGGGCCCTAGGCCTTACCCCAAAAATAAAACATACATATGCCTATACGAAGTCAGAACATTGCAATCATTTCTAAAAGCTAATTTACAGCTATCAAGAAGCTCCCTTTTGGACCAATACAACTCAGTGGACCTGTGCACATGCTTGTGCTTACCTAAACAATCTGCCATTGGATTCCCTTCTTGAAAGGTATGGATAATAGATACATTTGGAGGCATCAAGACCTTAATTTCCCTAATACAATAAATTAAATTCCAAGACACAACTACAACATTATTCAAAAACTCGACCAACACTCTAGAATCACTCTCAGTAAAATTTAAGTTAATATTGTGGTTTCAGATTGCTTAAGACCTTCTAACAACGCACGCACTTCAGTCTGCATGTTAGTGCATAAAACCAAAATATTGTGAATAGACTAATAAAATAATAGAAGAGCTTGTGCGGAAAACAACATCACCAGACCCATCTGTACACATTGCCAAGCCATTACAATTCAATTTTATCATACCAATATCAAGTGTGTGCCAATGAATCCACTTACACGTTGAGTATGCATATCATTCACTTCCAAGGAAAGAGAATTAAGACACAATAGATCATGGTAATTTAGAGACTTTCTAGGGATAAGCAACCTATTTAAATCCTCTAAACCACAAAGAAATTTAATAATTACGTTAGTAGCACGCATGCGCTTTCCCTCAAAGACTGTCCTATTCCTAGTAAGCCACAATTCCCAACACACTAAATTAAATGTTATGACTTTAGTGAAGCCTAGTTGGTTACTAAAATAAGAGTGATGTAGCCATAAAATAGCATGGTGCTAGAAAGAATTAGCAAATCCAACATTCAACTTCAAACCAAAATAAGACCATACCTAGTGTGCCATTTTGCTACCCCTGAAAAGATGTGAAATAGATTCTATCTTGGGAAAACTATAGCAGGAACATCTCGATGCAAGTGGTCAACCTATATGCTACATCATGCAATCCACCAGAAAATCCTCATGGAACTTTTTCCAAATAAAACAATATACCTTGGGTGGTATCCACTTATTCTATATCTTCTTGTACTATCTAAACCGAGGTCCTTTGATTTGAAATGTCTCCTAATACTCTTTAGACAAGAACACGCCTAAGGCAATATGATCTTGCATGAGCCTGTCTAAAACATTTGTCATGCACACCTCTTTTATTGCTTCTGAGAGATAAGGGCACCAAGAAATTACCTCACTCATTTGGCTATAATCTAGAAGAATATATGCAACCAAGTACCTAGAAAACAACTAATTGTAACCACTAAGTTCAACCTTGTTCCCTCTCACCCTCCAAAAACTAACCTCTCTTCTCCCAATAACCCAAGTGGAATTATCTAAGATTACCCAAATGTGAGGAAGAAGTATGCGCCAACAGTGTGAACTATAATTTGGTGAACTCAAAGTACCTACAGGGTCCCCATATTTTTTGCGCATAAATGTTGGCCAAACAAATTTTCCTTGAACAAAACTATAAGAAAGCTTAACCTGCAATGAATTCATGACCTCCTTTAAGTTTTTAGCCCAAGACTCCCTTTATGGAACCATTTAAAAATTTTATCCCAAGCAATCTAATTGTGCCTATTACGGTCCATATTGTTCTAGAAAAATCTGAGCACAGTTTCTCCAAAGAATATAGAAACCCTCTAGGAGCAGTGTGGACACCCATTTTCATTCCAAACTTTTTGAACGGACCATGCAGGAGTTCCTATGACAAATCTTTGATCATAGTGTGCTCACAGTTGGTAAATGTGGAGGTTTGAATTTAATTGAAGAGTAGTACCATGCAAGCCTCTTTTGTTCAAACCATTTAATTAACTTTGAGTTCAAATCAATTGGACCTTCTTTGATTCAACCAAATTCAAGACCAAAGTCTTCAATTAAATTTTGGTCCAATCCAAAACCCATTAAAGCCCATCGATTTTTACTAAGCCCAAACACTTTCCACCCAAATTTTAAGCCCAAGAAGACTTCTAATTTTTAAGGGTGAACTTCCAATTTCACCCTCCAATTGGCACTTTTTGATTGTTTCACTTTTCTCAAGATAAACTCTATTTTTTGCAAGCAAAAAAATTGTCTCTCTCCCCTCTCTATATGGCAGGCCATAAAGAGGATTTTGTCCCTCTTCCATTTTGATTTTTGAACTCACGTTCCTCTCCTAGGTTCCCACATATTCCTATGTATCGAATTCCACCTTTTTCTATACAAGAAACAACACATTTTCCACCTAAAAAACAACAACTATCCATTTAAAAACAACATATTTTTCTCCCTCTTTGGATATCTATATGTACCAAAATGAAGGAGTGTATTTTCTTTTATTTTCACTTGGTTAATTGGAAATTACCTTCTTAATCTTTCACCTTTTCATACATGCCAAATATCACCTTTTTCTAGCTAAAAAATAACATTTTATACCCAAAAAAACCACCTAAATTAACTAATAAACAACAGTTTTTTTGTGAGTGTGTAATTTGAAAGCTTTCTTTCCCCTTTCTTTCGCTTTATTAATTGCAAACCTTTTCCCTAAGATTTCGTACTTTATTGTATGTCAAAAAACCAAAAGAGAGTATTTTTCCCTCAATGGCCGGCCACACCAAGGAGAGTTTCTCCTCACCTTTTTGCTTTTGCTTTTAATTTATTGAAAACATCCCAAATTGTACTTTCTTGTTCACTCTTTTAAAACAAATCTTCTTCTTCACTTTTTCACCTTAAAGAAACCCCTCCTTTTTCCCCATGGCCAACCATCTAGAAGGCTTTTCCCTCTCACTTTTCACTTAGTTTACGATATCTCACTTTCTCTAGCCCTACCTTGCCACCCCAAAAGTGAAACTCTCCCTCTTTATATGGTCGGTCAAGCATATCCCTTTCATCCTTTAATTTTTTTAATCCCTTGGCTAGCCCTTACTCCTCCTATAAATACCCCCTCCCTTTGTTAACAAAACACACCAAGAGAAGCTAAGGTAAAGTAATGCAAAAAAGATAGAAAAGAGAGACAGTTTAAAGAGAGAAAAAAGTGAGAAAAGAGAGAAGAATAGCAAGATTAAGGAGATTAAACACAACCAAAAAAGAAAGAATATTCAAGAAAATGGAGAAAAGAGCAAAGAGTGAAACCATAAAAGAAGACTGAGTGAGAGTTCTTCATCACTTTCGACGCACCCACACGCACTTAGAATTAATCTGCACGCACTTAGAATTAGTACGCACGCGTGTCATACATATTTAATTTAATCTTCAAATTAATTCATCTAGTTTAAAACAACTTAGTCCTAATCTATCTAGTTTAACTTGCATAATTAAGCCACTTAGTTTAAATGCACTCACTTTAATTCACTTCTCATTTTTAATCAATACTTTGTAAATAGTTTTAACATTTTTCTTTGTTTCATATTTAAAGTACTTCATCTTCTCTATATACTTATTTTTACTGCACTTATATTTTTTACCATACTATTTTAAAGTTGATATTCGGTGTCGTTTTGTTTGAATATAAATTGCAAAATATATGCTTGGCTTTATTAGTAGTGTATGATAATAATACTTGAATTAAAATTTCAATTAATTTTCTTGAAACACAAAGGGATAGACTTCGATCTAGATAAGAGAGGGAGCTTTAAATCCTCACTTATTTGCACCCAAATCTTTCGAGCCTTAGAATTTCTCATGTAGACTAATGACAAGAAATTTGACCCCTTTTAAAGCCAAATGGCGGCTCCATTCCCGTTATCCTTGCTTTGTGCATGGATAAAACAGGGCATGCAGCGGCTTGGAAGGGGGGAAGATGCTGCCATTCTGGAGGCCGTGGCTTAGGTGGCCTGTGCCGCGGCAAACAGTGCTACGACATAGTGCAAACACCTTGGGCTGCAGCACATAGCTCCTCTCTCAACTCCTGGACTTTCTGGAGGCTGAGGTGCGCACATCTTGAGCCGCGGCCTGGAGACCTGATGCTAAGGCTTTTCAAACCTGTTTAATCCTTAGACAAATACCAACAATCTCTACCTTTGTCTAAGCGATTAAACCCGAACCCATTGTGCAGAGAACTCAGGATCCAAACCCATCTTGAGTCATTATATCAACCGACTCCAATCCTAAGAAGTTCAAGGCAATGATTGAACTTGCTTAGAGGTAGAACTTTGGTGCCTAAATCTGCAGGATTTTATTCCGTGGCTACCTTGTCCACATGAATGCATGCTTTCATAACATTTTCCCAAATGAAATGATACTGAGCATCCATGTGCTTTGTCCTCTCATGGAACACCAGATTCTTACACAAGTGTAATGCACTTTGGCTATCCGAATACACCACCACCTGCTCTTTTAGGACCTTCAACTTTCAAACAACTCTTTGCACCACATAACCTCCTTAATGGCTTCCGTTGCTACTATGTACTCAGCCTTAGTTGTTGAGAGTGCTACCATCGGCTGCAGGTAAGCCTTTCAACTTATACAACATCCATTTAAGTTGAAGAAGTAGGAGGTAATCAATCTTCTTTTGTCCCGGCCTGCTCCATAGTCCGAATCCGCATAACCTTCAAGACAAATGGACTTAACCCTCTTCTCATAAACCAGCCCCACATCTGGGCTTCCCTTCAAGTACCTCAATAACCACTTCATCCTAAGCCAATGATCCTTTCTGGGATTACTCATAAATCTGCTGAGAACACTAATTGCATGAGCAATGTCGGGTCTAGTGCTTACCATGGTGAACATAACTGATCCAACCACACCAGAGTAAGGGACCTTCTCCATTTCCTTCTTCTCTGCCTCTGATCTTAGACATTGATCACTGGAGAACTTGAAATGACCCGCAAGTGGAGCCTTCACTGGTTTGCTATCTTCCATAGAAAACTTAGATATCATCTTTTCTATGTAGGAAGATTGAGAAACCTTCAATCTGTTTCTCTTCCTCTCCCGGATTATGCTCATCCTAAGGATCTTCTGTGCATGGCCAAGATCCTTCATCTCAAACTCAGAACTGAGTTGAGACTTTAATTCTTCTATCTTCTCCTTATTATTCCTAACCAACAGCATATCATTGACATAGACGAGGATAATCACCACTTCATTCACCTTGTGTCCAGGTGAGAAGGTTTCTGTGAAATCTATGCCTCCTCTTTGCGTGAACCCCTTCGCCACCAGCCTAGCCTTATACTGGACTCCATCCCCTAGAGGATTCCCTTCTTTGATCTTGTAGATCCACCTACAATCCACAACTCTCTGTTTTTCTGGTTTGGGCACCAATTCCCAAAAGTTGTTCTTCCTCAAAGAATCCATTTCTTCCTCTATAGCTAGCTGCCACTTTAACGAATCCTTACATTCCATGGCATCCATGTAAGTTTTTGTTTCAACCATCCCTCATTCTGAACAAGGAGCTGCTACATTAGCATCCGCAAACCCATATCTCAAAGGTGGTCTGACCACCCTCCTTCCCTGGTCCCTTGTGAGCTGATAGTCATTCTGACTTGCTGCATCATCCCCTTTCCAGTTCAGCCTCCTCAAGAGTGTCCTGAGCTTGGACTTCATTAATGAGCTCTACCTGGTCCAAACCCTCTTACTTTCCTTGCTCTACCTGAACTAAATTTTCCTTGATGCTATGCTCCACAAATACCGGACTAGTTTGCTCACTAGCCCCTACAGGGTTAGTTTTCTCCAAATAGGGAAATAACAATTCATTAAAAATAACATCCCTACTTATTATGAGTTTCATTCCTTTTGACTCTAAGGACCACAACCTATACCCCTTAACCCCATCACCATACCCTAGAAACACACATTTTCTAGACCTTAGGCTAAGTTTATGATCCTTTTGATGTGCAAATGCAGCACATCCAAAAGTTCTTAGGTTGTTCAACTCAGGGGGTTTCCCACTCCACATCTCTTTGGGAGTCTTGAGCTCTAAAGCTCTAGAGGGTGATCTATTAACTAAATATGCAGCAGTAGACACAGCTTCCCGCCAAAAAATATTTTGGTAAACCGGACCCAATTAACATGCACCTAACCTTTTCCATAAGGGTCATATTCATCCTCTCAGCAACTCCATTTTGCTGAGGTGTTTTTACAACCATTCTATGTCTAAGAATCCCATTTAACTCACAGAATTTATCAAAATCTTGATTGCAAAATTCTAAGCCCTTATCGGTTCATAAGCCTTAACTACCTTACCCGTTTGAGTCTCCAACAACTTTTTACACACCACAAATTTATTCAAAGCATCTAATTTATTTTTAAGCAAATAAACCCAAACCTTTCTTGAATAATCATCAATTAAAGACAGAAAGTAACGATTACCTCCTTGTGTTGGTGTTCTTGTTGGTCCCCAAAGGTCCGAATGAATGTAGTCAAGAATGCCCTTAGACTTGTGCACTCCAGTGTTGAAGCTGATCCGGTGTTGCTTCCCAAGAACACAACACTCGCAGAAATCAAGTTTCTCTACTTTGTCACCACCAAGTAGACCATCATTGCTGAGAACTTGTAGGCCCTTTTCGCTCATATGTCCCAAGCGAGTGTGCCAAAAGGTTGCCCTATCCATCTCAGCCATCAAGCTTACTGCTTGATCCTTGATTTATGTATCTCCGATCATCTCATAGAGTCCATCCTTTCTTACTGCTTTGATCACTACCAAAGATCCCTTGGTTACCTTGATCTTTCCTCCCTTTGCCTTGTATATATACCCCATGGAATCCAGTTGCCCCAATGAGATCAAA
Source organism: Bretschneidera sinensis (assembly GCA_023935145.1). Classification (NCBI taxonomy): domain Eukaryota; kingdom Viridiplantae; phylum Streptophyta; class Magnoliopsida; order Brassicales; family Akaniaceae; genus Bretschneidera; species Bretschneidera sinensis. Next base: position 35,678,829 of record CM043704.1, read on the forward strand.
TTCCTTTTCAAATCTGGAAGATACCTCACATTCCGCAGCAGCCTTATGACTCCATCAAACATCCTCAACTGGATGTCTCCTATCCCCCTCACTTGGCAAGAAGTGTCATTTCCCAAGAAAACCTTTCCATCATTGGTTTCCTGGAAATTCTTGAACCAATTCCGGTGAGGGCACATGTGATCAGTGCACCTAGAATCCATGATCCATTTCTCGCTACCTTGCTTCCTGCTCACATTTGAGCACACAACAAGAACATCATCTTGCTATTCTCCTTTGGCATCTGAAGCCTCTCCATTGTTGGTATGGCTTCTTCCTCTCTCATTCCACATCTTCTTCTTGCAATCTTTCTTGAAGTGACCCTCTTTATTGCAGTAGAAGCATTGTTTCCCTCCAAACTTTGATTTGGAATGCGATCTCCTATAGCTTTACCCTCTACCCTTTGATTTCTCCCAGTAGTTGTCATGAATGCTACTGCCATTCTGAGTTGCTGGCCTTCCTCTAACGAACAACCCTTCTCCACTTGATGTTTCCCTCATATTGGCTTTGAAATCATGAGCCCTTATACCATTAATCACGATGTCCTTGGTTAGTGTATCTCTTCCATACTCAATTGCATGAATCAAACTTTTAAAACAATCAGGAATAGAATTTAAAAAAATAATAGCCAATTCTTCATCCAAGAACTTTATACTACAACTAGTCAAATCTTGAACTAGTTTATTAAACACATCAAGATTATCTTGCAACTCTTTATTAGGATCCATTTTAAAAGTAAAGATTCTTTTAAGAAGATATATCTTATTAGGGAGAGTTTTGATAAGAAACGACTCATCTAGTTTCTTCCATATGACAGCTGGATCTTTCGAGTCTCCGCACTCCCTTGTCACGATATCTGACATGTGCAAGAAAATGGTGTTGTATGCAATCTTCTTCATCTCAATCCGCTGGACCTCCATGATACTTGCTGTAAAAGCATCATCTTCTCCAATAGCCCACCTTCTGTTGTATAAGAACAGCCTTGATCTTCCGCTTCCAAAGGGCAAAGTCTCCTTTTCCATCAAACTTCTCAACAATGAAGTTTGAACCCATCTTGCGGAGAAAATCCCAGATTTATGCAGCACCCACAATTGCTTTCCAACTTCTTCTAAATCTCAAGAACACTATCAGAGATTGATCTCAATACCATTCTTGAATCACCCTCAAGAACACGACCAGATCTTGATCTTTACTCCGTTCTTGAATCACCCAAGAAGTTGATATTTAATTCTTGGAGTCTTGCTCTGATACCTTCTGTTCTTGCTCCGATACCCATTGTTCTTGGACCATAGCTCTGATACCACTGTTGAGAAATCACCTTAATATGCCCAGGTGGTGATCTTCCAAACACCCAAGTCTAGAATGACTTGTAATGATCATAAACAGAAACAGAAATCAAAGAAAAGAAAGAACACAGTAATTGTTATTGAGGTTCGGCAACAGCCTACGTCCCCGTGAGTTCCTCTGAACTAAATCAATGAGTTCTTTATACATACAGCAACACCTCTTCAAGAATCTCAAGTTCTTGAAGAACGAAAGAAGAGAAAACAAAAAGTGATAAGGACTATTACAAAGCCATTCTCCTCAATCTATACTACTGTCTCTCTAAACAACCAGCCTCTCTTGTTGAGATCTATTCTAGTGCCTCTCCTGTGTTTTGTATCTTTGCACTCTCACACTTGCACTTGAATTCTCTTGTATGATGATGATGTTGATATTCTCTCTTGATGTCTTGTTATTGAGGCTAGGTGACCCCTTATATAGTGCACCAACTTTTTCATCCATTCTTTGAGATCAATCTCAACCCTTAGATCTGAAGAACCAAAGACTCATATCTCTCTAAGAGTCTAAGTAGTACTGTGCATTTTGATCATGCCTCACGCACCTTTCAAAAGGCTGAAAAAACTTGTCTTAGTGTGCCTTCAAGCCGTGGCTCAGAACAGGGCATGCCGCGGCTTGGAAAGGGGGGAGATGCTGCCACTCTAGAGGCCGCAGCTTGGATGGTCTGTGCCATGGTGCACAGGGCTATGCCACAGCGCAAACACCTTGGGCTGCGAAGCAGATCTCCTCCCTTAACTCTTGGACTTTCTGGAGGCTGAGGCGCGCACATCTTGAGCCACGGCCTGGAGACCTGATGCTGAAGCTTTTCAAACCTGTTTAATCCTTAGACAAATACCAATAATATATACATGAAAGATTTATTATTGAAAAAAAATAATTCTTTTGAAGAAAAAAAAGACTTTGACACTTGTTAAAAAGGAAAGAGAGAAAAAGAAAAAAAAAACTACTTTTGAAGTTACAAAGAAAGAGAAGAAAAAGAAAAAAAAAAAAAAAAAGGGGAGGGGAGGGGCAGCACCTAGACGTCCAGGTGCTGGCTAACATGCAAACTTGCATGTTAAACAAGTAACATGAAAAGAAAGAGGTAGGGTAGTATATATATATATATATATATATATATATATATATATATATATATATATATATATATATTTGTTTTATTTTGATTTTTCTTACCAAATCCTGTTTGGTTTTCTTCTTTCTCCAATTCAAATTACTCTCTTTCTTTAAACACCTGGGAACTCAAAGAAAGGTTGAAGGATGAAATTTTGAAGAAGTTTACGGGAGAATTTTAAAGTGATTCGAAGGAAGCTTTAAGAAAAACAAAAGGTAATAATGTGAATTTTATTTTTAAAATTATGTATACATGAAATTACCCAAAATTTGATGTGGAAGTTTAAAGGGTACGAATTCAAGAAGAATTTAAAATTTTTAATATAAATATTATGTCAGGTGTTGACAATCAGTAATCGGCTGAAATTGCTAAAAATAGCAGGAAAGGCAAAGAGGTGATCCACGGTTAGCTTTAAGTGTTACGTGGTGAGTTAGATTTACTTTTAGTAATCGAGATAAATATAAAATTAAAATATTTGAATTAATTATTGAACTATGATTGGATTATATATAAAAGTTGATTGATTAATATTGTATGAATAATTAGTACGTTCAAAATTTATTATATGAGTAGTAATATTAATGAAATAATGAGTTGATGAAATATATAATGAAAGGATAAATGAAATTCTCGATAAGTTATGATTGATATTTTGATATGATATATGAGGAGATAATTTAATGAATATGATAAAAATAATAATTTTGAGAAAGAGCTGGATAGTTAAATTGAATGCTAGAATGTATGCTTGTTTTTTTTATTGCTTATATGCATATTTCATATTATTGTTCATATGCAAGAAATGAAAGAACTGGGAAGGAAACCGGTCTAAATGAAAATAAAAGAACCAGGAAGGCAATCTGTCTAGCTGAAAATAAAAGAACCAGGAAGACACCCGGTCTAAATGAAAATAAAAGAACTATGGCAGTCATATAGCTGAAAATAAAAGAACTGGGAAGGTAGTCAGTCTAAATGAAAATAAAAGAACTATGGTAGCCAATATAGCTGAAAATAAAAGAACCGAGAAGATAGCCGGTCTAAGTGAAAATAAAATAATCGTGGCAGCTGGTATAGCTGGAAATAAAAGAACTGAAAAGACAAAAAGTCTGAATGAAAATAAATGAACTATGGCAGCCAGTATAGCTGAAAATAAAAGAACCAGGAAGGCAGCCGGTCTAAGCTAAAACATGTCGACATGTGGGAAGACGTTCCCAAATGATAATATGAAATGATCTAATAATTTAAATTCATGCATTGCATTTGTTTTAAGTATTGATTATTATTGCTTGAGATGCTAAAGTGTCATTCTTGATTGTGAATTTATTGATATATAAATGAGTCTCACAAAGAGACAAATATGATGAGAAAGAAATGTGAAAGTATGATATGATAAGAATTATCTGAGTGATTGATTATATGTTGTGAACCTCATAACGAGGTAAATAATGAGGTTGAATTGATATCTCAAGATGATTAAATATGTGAGAGGAAATATTGATATATTTGATGATTAACTTAAGCAGAGATTGATAAATGATGAGGATTATGATATGAGTAGTGATAATAGAATGCTATTATCGAATTATATGAGATATAAATGAATGAAAATTGGAAGATTATTTGAACAATTGAATTATAAGATTTGATTAGAATTATACAAATTGAATACTTCTAGTAAATTTAATTCATTGAGCTTGTGAAGCTCACTCATAATTGTTAAATAAATTTTAGTAGTAGGTAGGACAGATAGATTGTTAAGCTGTGATTCAAACTGAGTGATTATCTGTAATCCTTGTGGTCCACATCCTCAGACTAATGGAAAGAAACCAAAAAAAATGTAAATATTCATGCATCATATGTTGCATATAATGTTTCAGTTGAGATTTTAATAATGTAACTCCCCTCTTAAGGGTTGAGGATTGATGTATAGATATATATAATTTCAGTTGATGTTTTTATATTGTTTCATATATTTGTCATGCTGGGATTTCAAACTGTGATGACACCATCTTAAGGGTGGCCAACTCAGGATGGATCATTTAATCCTTCCAATAACAAAATCCGATTGCTCATTATATAAGAATTGAGGAAGCAAAGGAACTAACCTGTTTGTCAAAAGTCTTGAAATGATTTTGTACATGAACGTGCACAAATTTATAGGCCTAAAATCAGTCAACATCTCAAGATTTTCTACCTTAGGCTGCATAATTAAATTAGTGTTAATGAATGATCTAGGAATGGCGCCTCCTTTGAAAAAGTAATGGACAATGGAAATCACATCCCCTTTAATTATATCCAACAACGCCTAAAAAATTCCCATTAAAATCATCTATACCTGACACACTATTAGAATTCGCACTAAAAAATTTCCTCCCCTTGGGTACTATACATAAAGTGATGTTGTATTCTTCCGTAACCACTATTGGCATACACTATAACAGATAAACTACATAAGATCTCTTCATGCGTGGCTACAAACCACTTTGAAGAATCTTCACAAGCAATGACTTTTATATGTATGGAAGGTTCACTTGCATCATTGGTTTCTTGCGTAACTAATAAAGCATAATGCATCAGTATTTTTAGAGAAAACAATGTTATTATACCTTAACAGTAGTCTAGTATCTCTTTTAGGTCTATGTTTGGTAATACTGTAAGGTTCATCCTAAATCTGTTAAGTTTGTTCACCCAAATTCTCACTTTTTCAGGATCAAGCTATGTCAAAGTGCTCTCCGTAGGACCTAAATCATAATTTTCCAACTCCACCAATCATGTGCTACTCTTAAATTGATCAAAATCACAAGTAATAGACTCATCTTTCTTCGGGTTAAGCCTATCAAATTCATTATAAGCAACATATCAAATAATTAGAAATTTAGATGACTTTGGATTAGGACACCACAATTTATATCCTTTCATACCATCAGCATAACCAATAAAAATACACTTTTTTTTTCTAATTTTAGGCTCTAATTTTCCATCATTAACATATGCATGTTCATGACATCCAAAAAATTTTACTATAGAATAATCAAGAGAGTTACCAGACTATACTTCAAGTGCGGTTTTGAAATCTATAATTGAAGCAGAAGACCGATTCACCAAATAAAAAGCAATAGAGGTTACTTCTGCCAAAAACTCCTTACTCAAACTAGCATTTGAGAGCATACAGTGAGCTCTCTCTAAAAGAGTTTTGTTCATATGCTTAGCAACCCCATTCTGTTATGGTGTACCTTTGACTGTTTTGTGTTTAACAATATCTTCATCTCTGCAGTAGTCATCAAACTCATTTAAGCAAAATTTTGGGCTATTATCGATCCTTAACCTCTTATTTATTTCTGATTCATGGTTCTCCACTATTTAAAATGTTTAAATGCCTCATCCTTGATCTTCAACATAAATACCCAAGTTTTTCTTGAAATGAAGGTAAGCATATATCGTGGACCACCCTTAGATAGAACACGCGAGGGTCTCCAAAGATCATGGTGAATATAATGCACAGTACCCTTGGTTCTTTGAATCACTGTAATGAAACTAACTCTCTTTTGTTTTTCAAAAACACAATTCTCATGGAATTCCGTTTTACCTATATTTTGTCCACATAGCAAACCTCTTTTCTCAACAAAGTTAGTCATCTTTCACTCATGTGACTCAATCTCATATACCACAAATTTGTAACCTTATAATCTTGTATAGTGGAAATAGCCACTGAATCAGTAACAGTAGTACCTTATAGAAATACAAATTTGGCGACATTATCTTCACTTTCATAACAACCAGAGCACCTCTTCAGACTTTTATAACTCCACCTTCAGATGAATACTTGTACCCATTGACATCAAGAGTACTCAAAGCAATAAAATTATTCTTGAAGGAAAAAATATGTCTAAATTCTATCGAAGCTCGTATCACACCATCTACTATTACAATCTGGATAGTTCCTTTACCAGTTATTTTTCTATTTGTATCATCACCCAGCAAGACAACTTCGTCATAAGGCCCGTATTCTAAAAACCAATTTGTATATCGACAAATATGGTCGGAATAAGTTGAATCCATAATCCAATTAGACATAAAGACCCATTACCAGTGGAATTAAAGACATGATCATAATCATCAAAGTCTTCTTCACTAACATTAGCTTGAGGTTGTTTTTCTTTCCAATCCTGATTCTGATTCTAACCTTGATTTTGACCTTGATTCTGATTGTTTTCATCTTTATTTATTTTTTTCAAATTCCAACACTCAGACTTGATATTTCCATCTTTTTTACAAAAATGACAAGTCATATTCTTATTTATGGATTTAGATCGAAATTTCTGGCTACTGTTACTTGAATCTCTTTCTCTATATCTGCCTTTTGAACCTCTAGTTACTAGAACATCATGTTGACCCCAAACATGATTTTAATGATAACAAAACCAATTTGAGTTAATCTAACCATATTGTCTAAGTTTTTTAGTACTTAAAGGTTTTTATTCAAAGATGCACGCACCTCAAGAGAAGACTGAAGAACAAGATTAGAAGCTACTAGGTAGTTTATTTTATTTTAAACCTTCTCTCAATTATGTATTTTTAATTGTAGCTCAAAATGTTTTTGACAAAAATCTTTTAACCTGAACTTAATTTTATAAAGTTTTTTTTTTGAAACAGAAAAACATTGTTTCAAGGGATTCAGTCGACTGAATGAACAATACAGTCAACTAAATGAAGGATAGATAGTCTTTCCCTTTGATTTAGTCGACTTAATGAAGGTCAAGTCTTTCTTGCCTAAAGACCTAGTTGACTGAATGAACAGTCTAATAAACTAAATGAGGAACAGAGAGCTCTATACCTCTAATACAGTTGACTGAATGGATTGTTCAGCAGACTAAATGGTTTTTACTTGAAACATTTTCAATTGACTTAATCGACTGAACAAGCATCCAGTCAACTAAATACTCAGTAATAATGACTATAATTTGAATTTAAGAATGTCGTTCAGAGTATTTAATTCTCCTAACTACCTAAATGGTCATAATTTGTGAGTAATGACCATATAGATTTAAGACTATATAAACCCGTTATATATGAACAAACCTAATAATCCAAGAACATTCAATTCATTCTTGATCTCATTTGTTGTTAATAAAGGCTTTCAAAATTATTCTTAAGCCATTTCTAAAGCTTTATTTTTAAAAGAGAGATAATCTTCATCTTGTAAATGTATTAATTGCTATCTCTCTTGTACTTCTCTAAACTCCAATTCCAATCATTTTAAGAGAAAGAGTTGGTGTAACTCTCAAAGGTATTTAGTTGTTAAAACACTTTCTTGTAATCTTCCTAGTGAATAGAACCTTGTAAGGTTTGGGCAACACCCTTGAAGTTTCTTGACTAATTTAAGTGGATTACTTCAAGGAGGTTCCTTGAAGAGATTGAATGTAGGGTCGGAGAGATTCTGATATTGCTGAACCACTGAAAACAAAGTTTGCATTTTCTCTTCCTTACTCATTTTAACTCCAAGTTTATAACATGTTGTGCTTGCTTGTTTTTATAAGTTTTTGAAACCTGTTTGTTGATTGAAAAAAAGTTTAAAAACCCAATTCAGCCCCTTCTTGGGTTGCTCTTTGGTTTACAATTGGTATCAGAGCCCCATTCTCTTTAATAGGCTAAAAATCTTTGAGTAGATCCTATGGCTAATAATAGTTATACTGAAGGTCACTCTTATACTAGGCCTCCTTTGTTCAATGGAACAAGTTATAATTATTAGAAAAACATGATGAAAATCTTTGTTGAAGGCCAAAATTATAATTTATCGAGAATCATTGAAGAAGGAACTAGGGTTCTCGTAGAAAGAGTCATAGTTGGTGAAACTATGCAAACATTGCCTAAACTTTAATCTGAATTCGATGAGGATGATTGCAGGATACTATCTTTAAATAGTAAAGCTACTAGCATCCTATATTGTGCTTTAGGCATTAATGAATACAATAAAATTTTAGCATGTGTTTCAGCAAAAGAAATATGGGAAAAAATTCAAGTCATATATGAAGCCACTAGTGAAGTAAAGAAATCTAAAATCTATATGCTAGTGTTCGAATATAAAGCTTTTAAGATGTCTCCCACCGAAACCATTTCTGAAATGTATTCTCGAATCACTAACATTATTACTGGTTTAAAAATTCTTGGTAGGAATATTGAGGAGTTTAAGTTGAGAATCTAAGAAGACAACCATTGTGGAAGCTAAAGACCTCGAAAAGCTTTTGGGTCATTATTGACTAATGAGATGGAGGTCATAAATGTTAAAGTGGTTGAGGATGAAAAGAATAAAAAAGTTATTGCCCTCAAAGCTAACTCAAGCAAGCAAATAGAAGAAGAAGAAGAAAATGAAAGTAGTGAAGAAGATGGAGATATAGATCTCATCACCAAGAGACTTCACAAATTCTTGAAAAAAAAGCAAGAAACCTTACACAAAGGACAACACAACAAAAAGGGAACCTATTATGTGCTTTGCTTGTAAGAAACTCGGGCATATCAAAGTGGATTGTCCTACAAGAAATAAACCATATAAGAACTTCAAGAAGAAATCCTTGGTTGCTACCACTTGAAGTGAGGATGATGAGGACATCTCGGGTAGTAAGATTAACTACAAAGAGATTGCCAACCTTTGCTTGATGGTAATCGATGATGAAGATGAGGTAACTAATTTTTCTCATAGCAATGATGAAATAATTGATGCTATCAATGAATTGCCACTACCATAAAAGATTATTTGCGATGGATTTTCCCATCGCATTTGATCACTCATCTATCGCAATTACAAATTTTCGACTGATTTCCGTCGCGTTTGGTCCCTCGCATTTGACCTAGTTGCAAATACTATTTTTTCGACCGAATTAAAATGCCCATAGCATTTAGCAGTATTTACAACCAAAAATATCGATCGTGATTAATTCAAATTTTCCTTAAAAATTACTTTAAATAATAATATTTTAATAAAATTAATGTTTTATTTCAAGTAATTGCAATTGAAATTCCCTTGCAACTAGAAACGTCCCTCACAAGTATAAAAAACAATTTTTTGCAATTATTAACTGTCCGTCGCAATTATTGAAAATATTCTCTCGCAAATTCCATAAAGATTCCATTGCAATTATTAAAAAAATTCCCTCGTAATTTCCATAAAATTTTGTTGGAATTATTATAAAATTCATCGTAATTATTAAAAAAAATATCTATCGTATTTATATAAAAAAATCTAGCGCATTTGTGAAACTTTCCGTTGAAAAAAAAGATTTTAAATTTAGGTAATAATAAATTTTACATAAAAAAACCCGTTCATAATATCCAAACCAAACACAAATTTTACATTCAATAATTAACCCGATATTACAACCGGTTAATATATATATATATATATTCACAACATTACATCATACTATTCATATACTAATTTATATAAATTTGACAACAATAATAAATATACAATATATATGTTATTAAAATCTCATAAATAATAAAACAATCACAAATGTGACAAGCACAACCGGTAGCAATCATCCATCAGTTGAGTCCTGTGAAACAAGTTAGAAAAAAACCATAAAACATTTCACAATGAGAATAGAATATAATCAGTAATAATAGATAAGAATGAACAAATAATCAATTTTAATGTTTACGCCGCAAACCTGATGGGAATCGATGGTTCGAACTCGACTGGACTTATTCCAACAACTCACATTCTATGGTACGAACGTGTCAGTGCTCTCGACTCTTCAACGGGATGAGTATTTTACGTTTTCGACCCTAAAGCCACTAAGTGTTAACGGTTTGGACCTAAAACTCATTTTTTCTTCTCACAAAACCCGAACCAATGGTCTGAACTCGACTAGAATTGTTCCCACAATTCATATTCCATGGTACGGACGTGCTGGTGCTCTCAGCTCATTAACGAGGCGTGTATTTTATATTTTCGACCTTAAAACCACTAAGTGTTAAAAATTTGGACCTAAAACTCTCACTTTTTCTCACGAAACCTAAACTGGTGCTCTGAACTCAACAAGATTTGTTCTCACAATTTAAATTCTATAGTACATATGTGTCGGTGCTCTCGACTCATCAATGGGATGGGTATTTTATATTTTCGACCCTAAAACCACTAAGTGTTAACGGTTTGAACCCAAAACTCTCACTTTTTCTCACAGAACCCGAACTGGTATTCCAAACTCAACCAGAATTATTCCCATAACTTACATTCTATGGTACAGACGTGCCAGTACTCTCAGCTCATCAACAGGATAAGTATTTTACTTTTTCAACCCTAAAACCACTAAGTGTTAACGGTTTGGACCTAAAACTCACTTTTTTTCTCACGGAACCTGAATCGATGGTCTGAACTCAACTAGTCCTATTCTTGCAATTCACATTCTATGGTACAGACGTGTTGGTGCTCTCAACTCATCAATGGGACTAGTATTTTATGTTTTCGACCCTAAAACCACTAAGTGTTAACGGTTTGGACCTAAAACTCTCACTTTTTCTCACGGAACCCAAACCAATGATCTAAACTCGACTAAACTTGTTCCCACAATTCACATTCTATGGTACAGACATGTCGGTGCTCTTAGCTTATCAACGAGATGAGTATTTTACGTTTTTTACCCTAAAACCACTAAGTGTTAACGATTTGGACATAAAACTCACTTTTTCTCACGAAACCCGAATCGATGGTATGAACTCAACTAGAACTATTCCTATAATTCAAATTTTATTATATGGACCTGTTGGTGCTCATTGCTCGTCAACAAGACGAGTATTTTATGTTTTCGACCTTAAAACCACTAAGTTTTAATGGTTTGGACCTAACACTCATAGACTTGTTCCCAGAATTCACATTCTATGGTACAAATGTGTCGGTGCTATCGGCTCATCAACGGTATAAGTATTTTACGTTTTCAACCCTAAAACCACTAAGAGTTAACAGTTTGGACTTAAAACTCTCACATTTTCTCACGAAACATGAATCGAAGATTCGAACTCGACTAGAATAGTTCCCATAATTCAAATTCTATGGCACGAACCTGCCAGTGCTCATAGCTCATCAACGGGACGATTATTTTATATTTTCGACCTTAAAACCTCTAAGTGTTAATGGTTTGGACCTAAAACTCTCACTTTTCCTCACGGAACCCAAACTGGTGGTCCGAACTCGGCTAAAATTGTTCCTAGAATGCAAATTCTATCATACGGATGTGTTGGTACTCTCTGCTTGTCAATGGGATGAGTATTTTACATTTTCAACTCTAAAACCACTAAGTGTTAATGGTTTGGACCTAAAACTCTCACTTTTTCTGACGGAACCCGAACCGATGGTCTGAACTCGACTAGACTTATTCCCATAATTCATATTTTATGGTACGGATATGCCAGTGCTCTCGGCTCATCAATGGGATGACTATTTTATGTTTTCGACCCTAAAACCACTATGTGTTAACGGTTTATATCTAAAACTCTCACTTTTTTCTCACAGAACCCGAACTGATGGTCTGAACTCGACTAGACTTGTTCCTACAACTCCCATTCTATGGTACGGACGTGTTAGTGCTCTCAGCTCATCAACTAGATGAGTATTTTATGTTTTCGACCCTAAAACCACTAAGTGTTAACATTATATGTTATATATCCTTTTTTTATAAGTAACATTATATGGTATATATCATGCACATTACATAATAAAGTTTCATTTCTAATGTTCTAAAAGTGTTTAGTACTTACATTGGAGGGTGGAGGTGGAGACAGAAGCAGAGGCAGAGCTTGAGGCAGAGCTGGAGGTACACACAGAGGTGAATATATCCCGTAGCTATGACAGATGGTAAGCATGACCTGTTGTATGCTTTCATACATTTGGTCATGCATCTGATGTTGTGTCTGCTCTAAGCATTGTTCTCTCTCATTGAAATGGTGTTCTCCCTTATGGACTCGCTAACTGACCTCCTCCTCGATTTGTTGTTGTATATACTCCCGCTCAATAAATGTGGAGCCTCGAGCTTTGGAAGAGGTGGGAGTAGTGGATGAACAGCACCCGGACTTCCTGACCATAACACCCGGGTCCACCAAAACGCCCAATCCATATACACAACCTTTCTTATGCCCCCCACACGCTGCTAACCATGCACCGGTGTCGAATTGCTGGTATTAAAGTGGATCATCTTTATATTTGGTGGCCATAGCCCGATTATAAGACCCTTGTAATCTAAATCAATACATTAGGTAGATAAATTAGATAATAGACAAGTAAATGAAAGGACTTTAATTAAAAAATATATAAATGGTAGATAAATTGAAGGACCTTAGTATTTTATTAAAAAGTTATTTGTACTTATACTCACTACCTTGGACTTTCGATCAATGTATTGCCTCGTGCTCTTGGCTATGTGGGTCTTATCGAAAACCTCATTAACAGACGGTGTTCTACCCAACTCTGCCTCCTGCACATGGTAATGAAATTTGTATTAAATATGGAGCAAACATTATAATCATACACTTACTAAAAAACTAACATCATGCAAATCACGCACATTCATGTATTAATAAACAAATAAGCATCATATTGATAATTGACAATAGAATTATGTTTACAAACTCATCAGCGTGCTCCTGGGTACTCATGGACCCTCCAACGTGGTGGACAAGCTCATCTCCTGATCATCTATTGGATGATACAACCTGTTGAAGCCTCCCCTAATCATCAGTGGTCCACAAGCGAAAAAATGCATCCTAAATCGGCTACCTCATCCAATGCCTTTTCCACCCAATCCAATCTAGCCTGTTTGGCCCACGCTCTTATTCCACTCTTTCTTGGACTTTGTTTAGGTGGTCAGTTAAGTGCCTTTGAGCTATGTGGTTAAAAATAGCTTCGGCAAGCAAGGTCTCATCCTCGGTGGAAAACCTATAAAATTTCTCAAATGAAAAGGAAAATGGATTACTTGCAACCTACAAAAATACTTATGAAGCACACACACATGGATATATATATATATGGAACACACAAATTAAATCATAACAAAAATTCATCGAAGCAACTGTTCTTCATTATGGGAGTAAATTGTCTATATGAAGTCAAAGGCTCTTTATGTTGACTCATTGCTATTGATGATATAATCCTCATGATGCCCTTCACCCCAACAAATGCACCACAAGAATCAAAATCTTCAAGTAAAATGCAAAAAATTGGCTTCTATGGTACTAATACATAAATGTTGTCACTATAAGTATATTAACCGAGTGGTTCTAATGTGAATCAAAGGTCAGTCCACTGGATTATCGGGAGGAGGTAGGAGTTTGCTAGCCCCTCTCCTTCTACAAGTTACCTCATCTTCATCACTTTCTTCTTCATTTTTTCTCGTTTTCCTCCTCGCCATGCTCAACAAGCTCTGCAAGTTAAAAGAAAAGATATTGTAAACCAATATTAAAAACAATACAATAAGGAGAAGGGGTTTATGTACAATGTAAAATTAAATACGTAGTTACCTAAAGCTGGGGCATATGAAGTCGAGGCCTCCTCTCTATCAGGGTTGCGTCTCCCCCTCTTGCCTTATACTCGGCCCCTTGCCATCCTGTTTTGAAAAAAAAAAAAAACTAGAAGTATGAAGAAAATACATACACAATATTTAAGAGTTATATAAGATATAAAAAGGAACAAAAAAAACAAAAACATACTTAGAAGTTAATTTTATTTTTCTTACAATAATTATAAAAAACTAATACAGATATGCTTACAAGTTATTCTTCTTCTTCTTCATCCTAGTCTTCTTCTTATCTTTCTTCTTCTCATTCTTCTTTTTTTCTCTTTCTCATTCTCCTTCTTTTTCCTTCTTCATTCAATTGGTCTACTTATTCTATTATACTAATGGGATCACGAAGAATACTCGGCATATCAAGTTCATGGTCTACATCAATTGGGATTGGACAGGGACTTTCATCCTTTTAGAAGTACTCCAGAATGATAGGCACTATATCATGATCTACATCTTCATATGAAGGAACATATACAGTTCCCCTCACCCTAACTTTACAAACTATACACCAGTCTAGTCTTTCTTTCTTCTTTGAAGGGTACAGTGAGTATTACATTTGTGTTGTTTGCTCTGCCAACACAAATGGCTCATTTGAATGAAGGCTTGATGTATGCTTTAAATCTATAAGACCATATTTCGAGTGTATTGTAAGTCCTCTCTTAGAATCATACCTGTGGCACTTAAACAATACAATTGTGTTACCTTTCCCTATATATTGTATGGCTATAATTTATTTCAACATACTATAAAAGTCATGTTCGTATAGGTTGTAACAACTACCTTTCACACATACACCACTATTAATCGTTTTCTTTAATTTTCCCTACTTTTGAGTGTGAAATTTGAATCCATTTACATTATAGCCACCATAACAGGTCACATGTTTACACAGACCAAGTCCTAGCTCTCGTATGCGGTTGTTAATTGAATCGTCCCTCAAAACTAATTGAAATCACAATGTACATGTTTATATGATCCTACTTATAATATTGAAGCAATTATCTCATTCAATGTTTACTTACAATGTCATGAAGCCATTTCGCGAAACCCTTCTCACAAAGCTTTTCAATTTGTTCGCTGGTGATATGAGGCTGCTCAAGCTTCAACATTTCGTCATATTTCCTACAATATTGGTAAAATGACAGTTTAAAATCAATTGAAACTATAGAAAATAAGTTTAAGATGAGGCATAAGGACTCACTCCATATAAGGCTCGATATCTACGCAACTTAGGATAACATATATCTCTACAGCCTTTATCTCATCTTCATCTAAATCTCTACTAGTCTCACAACCAATTGCATGACCTAGATAATAGAAAATGGATTGGCACCCATTTGTATCAATATATCCCCCATCGTCATTTCGGCTTACTCGATTAAACATTTTTAGGACATTCGGTTCAAAATAGTATGTGCAGAAGTTGGAAGTTTCCTCTATGATGTACGCCTCAATAATGGAGCCTTCAATGCGTGCTTTGTTATAGGACTTTTTATTTAGGATGTGCATACACCTATTTTTCATATCTATATTATGAAGCAATTATACAATGGTAAAACATGCCATTTAATTTATACAAATAAAAGATATCACTTCACGAAAGGAATCCTTCAGTACTACACAAGGCCCCCAACCTTAGCTTTATAAGAAAAATGGATAGGCAAATGCTCCATGGAGTCAAGAATGACGTGGAAAATATTTTTTCCAACTTGCATAAGGTCACCACAATGTTTCTCTCAACTAACTTCATATGCTTAACTTGCACCTCAATTGAATATATATCTCTAAATAAGTTAGTGAGTATTATTAACGGATCCCATATCGCATCAAGAAAAAATTTAAGGAACACCAATGGTATTAACCTCTCCATGAACATGTGGCAATCAGGATTCTTTATCCCATAGAACTTATAGTCATTCACATTGACACACCAGGCTATATTTGAGGCAAACCTTAGAAACTTTAATTTCTTCACCCATTTGCATACATCTTTTATCTGAGACTTATTCAAAGTGTATGATGCTTTAGGATTTTTAGGCTTTCCATTTAATTAAACCAACTCCAGCTCCTGATGCTTATAAAGGTTCTTAACACCCTCACGAGCATGCAAATTATCTTTGGTTTTACCCTTGACATCCATATTTGTGTTGAAGACATTGTTAAACACATTCTTCTCAATATGTATAAGATCCAAATTGTGTCTATTGAGATTTGTTTTCAAATACGGTAATTCCTAGAAGATACTCCTTTTCAACCAGTTATGATCCACAACGAATCTTGGAATCTCTTGTTTCATTTTTGTATTACCAAATGTGATATGATCTAAGGATAAAACTGTAACTAACACTTTTACCCAAACAACCATGGTGGAGGAGAATCTTTCTCGATTGTTCCCTACTTGAAATTGTCCCTCTGCTTTTGAAAAGTAAGATTCTAAGGTAGAAACTAGCTATGACAGTCAAAACTAATAAGGCTTCCTACCATGAGGCAATTGAAATGATTCGGTACACTCCATACAGTAAAGAGAAGCTAGTTAACCATGAGTACTCCACCCAGAAAGCATACCATAAGCCAAAAAATCATTTATCGTCTATAGAAGTCCAACTTTCATATGAAAATTTTGTTTCTTACTTACATCATACGTAAGAACTCCATTCATCCACAACATCTTCAACTCGTCCAACAACGGCCATAGATAGACATCTAGATTCTTACCTGGGTGGTTTGGACCTGGAATGATAAATGATAAGAACAAACTATGCTCCTTCATGCATATACTAGAAGGTAAATTATATAGAGTGATAAAGATCGGCCAACAAGAGTAAGGGGAAGCCGAATGATCGAACAGATAGAACCCCATCAGATCGATAGTCCCAACCCAACATTCTGTGGTTTGAGAGCAAACATTGGTTGCTTAACATCAAAGTATTTCCATGACTCATCATCCATAGGATGACTGAGAAAGTTAGGATCATTATGTTTTCCTTCCTTATGCCATCTCATGTGTTTGGCATTGTTTTCTGACATTTAAAGTCTCTCGGTGTGATTGGAAGGTAACGTAACACTTTGAATGGTATGTCCTTTTGTTTCTTATTACCCACTTATTTTGGTTGAAAATCTAGCATGAGCCACAAACATCACAGATTTTTTTTTTGTACGTCTTCCTAAGGGTACAACATACAATAATCCAGGCATGTATGCATCTTTTTGATAACCAAATCCTAACCCATTCACTATCTGTTCGTATTTATCTAAGGTTTGCACAGGTCCAAACCATGGTTCAAAGATGGTTAAAGTCTAAACCAAAGCTGGAAGATTAAATTTCAGCAAGTTAGAAGACTGCACACATGTGTGTGCATCAATTTGGAGCAAGGGAAGGACATGCGCACTAGTGTGCGCCACTTCTGCACACAATCAGGAAAATGTGCGCACAGCTGCAGCATCAGTGTGCGCCTAGGCACCCTCATCAGTGTGCACCTAGGCGCCCTCCAACCAGTTGCCCTGGCACCCAGAATGGTGTCCTCCCTGACCTGCACCAGTGCCTAGGCACTCCCCTCACCAGCACCATGGCATCTAGAAGCGTGTACAAAGGTGCCCTGCCCAGCGCCATGGCGTCCCCTGTTGAGTGCCTAGGCGCTAGGCACACCGCAAAGCACACATGGACAGCCTACTTTAGCCTTCTCTTAGATGCATGAGTGCAAGGTTAAAATGTACAGAACCACCTTAGGATTGATGAAGGGACAAGATTAAGTGGTATTCAAGATCCAAGGGTGGAGATTAACTCACAAGAATGACTAAGAAGTGTGTGGCTATAAAAGGGGTCTCCTAGCCTCATTTTTTCACATGTACAACAACACAAGTTTGCAACATTCTTTGAGATCAATTGTAATACAGAGGAGAGAATGCTGTTAGAGATATAAACACAAGAGGAACTCTTTGTAGTGAGGCTGGTTGTAAAGAAGAGAGAGTAGTATAGAGAGAGAGCATTGTAATCTTCTTTCTTCTCTTATTGGTTTCTTCAAGAACTTGAGCTTCTTGAATGAGATTGCTGTAAACTTGTAAGAACCATTTGATTAGTGTAGAGAGTTTGGAGGAACGTCACATGGATGTAGGCACATTGCCGAACCTTGATAACAAATTGCTTGTCTTCTTTCTTTCTTTGATTTTCTGTTCTTGTGTTCGATTGTTGAAATTCTTTCTACAAGTCATTCTAGACTTGGGTATTTAGAAGATCGCCACTGGGTATCTTGTCAAAATGATTTCCAACAGTGGTATCAGAGCTACACAACTGGGTATCAGAGCAAGAACAAGAAGGTGACAGAGCCAAGACTCCAAGAATCAAAGATCAACTTCTTGGGTGATTCAAGAACGGTGTAAAGATCAAGATCTAATCATGTTCTTGAAGGTTGATTCAAGAACGGTTTTAAGATCCATCTTCGATCTATGTTCTTGAGGTTGAAGAAAGCATTTGTGGGAAGTGCATAAATCAAGGATCTTGTCCACAAAAGATGGCTTCAAATTTCTGTGTTGAGAAGTTTGATGAAAAGGGAGACTTTGCCCTTTGGAAGCGGAAGATCAAAGCTATTCTAATGTAACAGAAAGTGGACTTGGCTATTGGAGAAGATGATACTTTTCCAGCAAGTGTCATGGAGGACCAGTGGACCGAGATGAAGAAGATGGCTTACAACACCATTTTGTTGCACATGTCAGATAGTGTCACAAGGGAGTGCGGAGACTCGGAGGATCCGGCTGTCATATGGTAGAAACTAGATGAGTTGTTTCTTACCAAAACTCTCCCTAACAAGATTTATCTTCTTAAAAGAATCTTTGGTTTTAAAATGGATCCTAATAAAGAGTTGCAAGATAATCTTGATGTCTTTAATAAGCTAGTTCAAGATTTGAATAGTTGTAGTATTATTTTTTCGGATGAACAATTGGTTGTTATCTTGTTAAATTATCTTCCTGATTGCTTTGATAACTTGATTAATGCTATTGAGTATGGAAGGGATACTTTGACAAAGGAGATTGTGATCAATGCCATAAGGGCACATGATTTCAAGGCCAAGATAAAAGGAGACATCAAGTGGAGATGGGTTATTCGTAAGAGGAAGGCCAGCAACTCGGAATGGCAGTAGCAACCATGGCAACTATCAGGAGAAATCAAGAGGTAGAGGGCAGAATCATGGGAGATCTCATTCCAAGACAAGACTTGGAGGAGGAAGGAGATGCTTCTACTACAACAAGGAGGGCCATTTCAAGTTAGATTGTAAGAAGAGGATGTGGGATGAGAGGAGAAGCCATACCAACAATGGAGAGGCTTCGGTTGCAAAAGGAGAATAGCAAGATGATGTTCTTGTTGTGTGCTCAAAAGTGAGCAGGAGGCAAGGCTGTGGAAAGTGGATTCTTGATTCCGGGTGCACTTATCATATGTGCTCTCACAAGGAATGGTTCAAGAATTTCAAGGAGATCAATGATGGAAGGGTCTTCTTGGGGAATGACAATTCTTGCCAAGTGAGAGGGATTGGAGACATCCAATTAAGGATATTTGATGGAGTCATAAGGCTGCTGCGAAATGTGAGGTATCTTCCAGATTTGAAGAGAAATTTGATCTCATTGGGGCAGTTGGATTCCATGGGGTATACATGCAAAGTAGAGAGAGGAAAGATCAAGATGGCCAAGGGATCTTTGGTAGTGATCAGGGCAGCAAGAAACGATGGACTCTATGAGATGATCGGAGAGACAGAAATCAATGATCAAGCAGCAAGCTTGATGGTTGAGATGGACAGGGTAGCCCTTTGGCACACTCGCTTGGGACATATGAGCAAAGAGGGCCTGCAAGTTCTCAGCAAGGATGGCCTACTTGGTGGAGACAAAGTAAAGGAACTTGATTTTTGCGAGTGTTGTGTTCTTAAGAAGCAACATCGGGTCAGCTTCAACACCGGAGTTCACAAGTCTAAGGGCATTCTTGACTACATTCATACGGACCTTTGGGGACTAGCAAGGACACCAACACAGGGAGGTAACTTTTACTTTCTGTCTTTAATTGATGATTATTCAAGAACAGTGTGGGTTTATTTGCTTAGAAATAAATCAGATGCCTTGAATAAATTAGTGGTGTGAAAAGGGTTGGTTGAGACTCAAATAGGTAGAGTAGTTAAGGGGATAAGAACCGATAATGGCTTAGAAATTTTTAACCAAGAACTTGATCAATTCTGTAGGTTAAATGGCATTGTAAAGCATAGGACGATTGTGGAAACCCCTCAGCAAAGTGGAGTTACTGAGTGGATGAATAAGACCCTTATGGAAAAGGTTAGGTGCATGTTAATAGGATCCAGGTTACCAAAATATTTTTGGGGAGAAGCTGTGGCTACAGCTGCATACTTGATAAATAGATCACCCTCTAGAGCTTTAGAGCTCAAGACTCCCATGGAGATGTGGAGTGGAAAACCCCCTGAATTAAACAAACTTAAGACTTTTGGATGTGCAACATATGCACATCAAAGGGAGGATACACTTAGCCCAAGATCTAGAAAATGTGTATTTCTAGGATATAATGATGGGGTTAAGGGATATAGGTTATGGTCTTTAGAAAAAAAGGGCATGAAACTGATTATAAGTAGGGATGTTATTTTTAATGAATTGTTATTTCCCTACTAGGAGAAAACTAACCCTGCAGGGGCTAGTGAGCAAACCAGTTTGGTTCTTATGGAGCATCGCATCAAGGAGAACTTGGTTCAGGTAGAGCAAAGGAGGCAAGAGGGTTTGAACCAGGTAGAGCCCTTGGATGAAGGCCAAGCTCAAGAAACTCAAGAAGAGGCTGAACAAGAAGAGGTTGATGTAGTAAATAACTACCAGCTCACAAGAGACCGGAGAAGGAGAGTGGTTAGACCACCCTTGAGATATGGGTTTACGGATACTAATGTAGCAGCTCCTTAGATAGAATGAGAGGTTGAACCAGAAACTTACACGGATGCCATGGAATGTAAGGATTCATCAAAGTGGCAGCTGGCTATGGAGGAAGAAATGAATTCTTTGATGAAGAACAACTCTTGGGAGTTGGTGCCCAAACCTGAAAAATAGAGAGTTGTGGATTGTAGATGGCTCTACAAGATCAAAGAAGGGAATACTCCAGGGGATGAAGTTCGATATAAAGCTAGGCTGGTGGTGAAGGGGTTCACACAAAAGGAAGGCATAGATTTCACCGAAATCTTCTCACCAGTTGTGAAGTACAAGACGATCAGGATAGTGTTAGCATTGGTGGTCCAATTTGATTGGAAAATTGAGCAAATGGATGTGAAGACAGCATTCTTACATGGAGAGCTTGATGAGACCATTTTCATGAGGTAACCCGGAGGCTATGAGGAAGGAAGGCAGGGAGAGTTAATGTGCAAATTAAAGAAATCTCTCTATGGCCTGAAGCAATCACCTCGGCAATGGAACAAGAGGTTTGATTCCTTTATAATCAGCTTGGGTTTCATGAGGAGTTAGTATGATTCATGCTTGTACTATAAAGGGCAGAAGGTTGAGGAAATGGTGATCATCCTCATTTATGTTGATGATATGTTGCTGGTTGGGAGCAGTATGGAGAGGATAAATAAATTGAAGGCTAAACTCAGTGAGGAGTTTGAGATGAAGGATCTTGGCCATGCACAAAAGATCCTTGGGATGTGTATCATCCGGGAAAGGGAGAGAAACAGATTGAAGATCTCTCAAACTTCCTACATAGAGAAGATGATATCTAAATTCTCTATGGAAGATAGCAAACCAGTGAAGGTTCCCCTTGCTAGTCATTTCAAGTTCTCCAGCGATCAATGTCCAAAATCGGAGGAGGAGAAAAAGGAAATGGAGAAAATCCCCTACTCTAGTGCGGTTGGTTCTGTTATGTTCACCATGGTAAGCACTAGACCTGACATTGCTCATGCAATGAGTGTTCTTAGTAGGTTTATGAGTAATCCTAGAAAGAAGCATTGGCTTGGGATGAAGTGGTTGCTGAGGTATTTGAAAGGAAGCCCAGAAGTAGGGCTGGTGTATGAGAAGAGAAGTAAGTCTATCTGCCTTGAGGGTTTAGCTGATTCAAACTATGGAGCAGACCAGGATAAAAGGAGATCAATTACCTCCTACTTCTCAACTTAAATGGATGTTGTGTAAGTTGAAAGGCACAGTTGCAGCCAGTGGTAGCACTCTCAACAACCGAGGCTGAATACATAGCGGCTACAGAGGCCATTAAGGAGGCTATGTGGTACAAAGGGTTGCTTGAAGAGTTGAAGGTACTGGAGGAGCAGGTTGTGGTATTTTCGGATAGTCAAAGTGCCTTTCACTTGTGTAAAAATCTAGTGTTCCATGAGAGGACAAAGCATATGGATGTTTGGTATCATTTCATTCAGGAAAATGTTACGAAAGGATGCATCCATGTAGACAAGGTTGCCACGGAAGAATATCCTGCGGATTTGGGTACTAAAATTCTACTTCTAAGTAAGTTCATTCATTGCCTTAGACTACTTAGGATTGGAGTTGGTTAATTGATCAATCAAGATGAGTTTGGATCCCGAAGCTTTCTGCACAATGGTTCAGGTTTAAACACTTAGACAAAGGTAAAGATTGTTGGTATTTATCTAAGGTTTGCATAGGTCCAACAATGGTTCAAAAATGGTTAAAGTCTAAACCAAAGAATTAAAGTTCAGTAAGTTAGAAGACTGCACACATGTGTGTGCATCAATTTGGAGCAAGCGAAGGCCATGCGCACTAGTGTGCACACTTCTGCACACAATCAGGAAAATGTGCGCACAGCTACAGCATCAGTGTGCGGTTAGGTGCCCTCCACCAGCACTCTGGCGCCCAAAATGGTGTCTCCCTAACCCACACCAGCGCCTAGGTGCTCCCCACCAGCACTATGGCGTCCAGAAGGTGTACAAAGGTGCCCTGCCCAGCGCCTAGGCGCTAGGCACACTAAAGCACACATGGACAGCCTGCTTTAGCCTTCTCTTAGGTGCGTGAGTGCAAGGTTGAAATGCACAGCACCACTTAGGATTGATGGAGGGCCAAGATTAAGTGGTAATCAAGATCCAAGGGTGGAGATTAACTCACAAAAATGACCAAGAAGTATGTGGCTATAAAAGGGGTCTCCTAGCCTCATTTTTCACATATACAACAACACAAGTTTGTGACATTCTTTGAGATCAATTGCAATACAGGAGAGAATTGTGTGAGAGACATAAACACAAGAGGGACTCTTTGCAGTGAGGCTGCCGTAAAGAAGAGAGAGTAGTATAGAGAGAGAGCATTGTAATCTTCTTTCTTCTCTTCTTGGTTTCTTCAAGAACTTGAGCTTCTTGAAGGGGATTGCTGTAAACTTTTAAGAACCATTTGATTAGTGCAAAGAGTTGAAAGGAACTCATGGGGATGTAGACACATTGCCGAACCTCGATAACAAATTTCTTGTCTTCTTTCTTTCTTTGATTTTCTGTTCTTATGTTCGATTGCTGAAATTCTTTCTACAAGTCATTCTAGACTTGGCTGTTTGGAAGATCACCACCTGGGCATCTTGTCAAGGTGATTTCCAACACCATCTTCTTACATTAGTAAAAAAATTTTGGCAACTTTCCGCCTTTCGACAATATACTCTTAATTATTGATAGTAGTCGATTGTAACAGCTCTCAGACATGTTAAAATCTGACTTATAATTCAATAGCTAAGCAATTGTCGATAACTTGGTGTGCTTCTTGCAACCTTCCCATAACAGCTCCTAAGTATCTCTTAATAAATCTTAAAACTTAGTAGCATCACGATTTCAGGCCTACTCAACATCCCAATTAAATTCAGGACCAACATTATCCATTACTATGTCCCCCATCCGATTTCTTCCTATGAATCCTCCCTCTATATCGTCAATTCGGCTCGTTGATCACCCCGTAGACAATGGGACCGATCTGTGTCGAGTTCATCTCTCATAATTCCTAACAAAACCCTTCTTGTATAGGTGCACGACAACCACATCTCTCTTCAAAAACTTAGTATTGCTACAAATAGAACAAGGACATCTAATAATTCCCTTATACACGTGTCATTTATTAGAATACGCAAAGTTAAGGAATTGTTCAACTCCATTCCTAAATTCTTTCAATACGGCATTATGTACAATTCGATGGTCCATCCAACTCCGATCAACTGACATCATTGCAGATACTAAAACAGTTTTGACCATCAAAATTATTCTGATTTACAATTAACTGACATATATAACTCAAAATAAATAAAGTAAATTAATATTTATGAGACAAACCAATTTAAAAACCTTATTTTTAATGGATGTATTCTTTGAGAGCATTATTCTACATCTTATACATAAATCATATCTTTATTCGTATGATCTCTCTTCTTTTGTAATTCAAGAGTGCAAGGTAAGATTTACATAATAAATTATATTGTTTACTTATGAAAAAACTTTATTCATACTTAAGTAATTGAAAATTAATTAAATTAATAGCATACACAAGTCATAGTTTGCATACCTAATCAACAAGAGTAGTATTGGAGCACAGAAAAAGCAATGAGTAACACTGACTGATCGTATAACCCTGTTAGAGAACATGATAAAAAATTAGTGAATAAGAGATTATAAATTAAAAAAAAAAATTACTGTATTTGAACATCACTCATGCTGATACTTTCTAACCAAATCATTCCATTCACTAAAAGGTAAGGGTCTAACCCATTCAAGAATGTGTAATCCTTATTGAATTCAATAACTCCTATGTTGTTTCATTTCAAAAAAAATAAAAAATTCGGCAGCACTTCCCCTTAATTCTCCAAGTACGCGACTTAAATTTGGTGCTATCACTCGAATGAGATAGCCACAAATTTAGCATGTACCCAGAGAACAAGGAGAAGTACTACCAAAACTTTAGCGAAATGAAACAAGCAAGGAATTATCAACTACTATATGGATCAAGCATTCCTAAACTATCCAGACTGGATAATCCAAGGATTATTTGAACACAAACACTCTCATTGCAAACATATTAATTAGCAAGCAACAAGAGAATTTGTGTTGCTCATTAATCCTCGGACGGGTGATCTAAGGTAAGATGTAATGTATGATATATGAAAATAAAGAATATATTCAAGAGATAAACGATTGAGATCATGCAGGCATTTTGAAGTTAAACTAATTAAATTGAATGACTATCCATATTTGATTCACCTAATACATATTCCTTTCATGTTTCACTCATAAATCGAAATTCAAACATAGAAAACCTGAAAGGATTGCAAAATTTAAAGATGTGTCTTTAAATAGAAATTTAAGTCCTGGTGTTATATAAAACCAAAGATACTTTTTACATCTTCAAGATGCCTCCATGCAGATCTACTAATTAAGATCAAAACAAAGATTGGAATTTGAACAAGTTAAAATATATGCATGTATGTATTTTGAGTCACTATTTTTGTTTCTTTTTTTGTTGGGCTTCTTGACAAAGTTTGGTGTGCAAAGAGATCAAATTAGTAGGGTAAAGATGAAAACACTTGTTAAGATCTTTAATTGAATTGGGTGGCCTTACTAAAATCAAATTGGCTTATTCTATCTGCCTCATTATCCACAAGCATCATATCAAAGAAAAAAATAACACCAAATCAAAGAGTAATAACACATTAGCCAATAGATTATCATGTACAGGACTGACAAAGACTAATTGAAGTAAATTTAAAAATTAAGCATCCAAATTCATAAATTAAAAAAAAAATTCTCTAATTAAAGAAAATATTTTTTCAAAAAAAAAATTTACTCACTTGCGCAGGGAGGCAGTGGCGCGGTGGAAGAACTAGCGAGTGAGGTAGAGGCGGTGGTGAGTGGGAGGTAGTGAGGCAGTGGTAGAAGCTGCACGCAGTGGTGTAGGGAGAGATGGGGTGCAGTGAGATGAAAAAATTAGAGAATGGAAATAAAATAATATAAAGGAATAATGAAAAACAAAAGATAGAGAAGAAGAGGAAGATCTGCAGAGAGAAATATGAATGAGTACAAGACTAGAAAGAAAAAAATGGAGGGAAATGTGCATGGCTGAAAATGAAGAAGAATGAAGAGAGAGGGAAGAAAGAAGAAGGGAATGCGAAATGTAGCTTAACCTCAAAAGAGATGGCAAGATCGGTCATAATTGGAGAAAAAACGGTCGCATTAGGTCAACCTCAAAAAGAGACGGCAAGATTGGTCACAATTAGGGGGGAAACGGTCGTATTAGGTTAACCTCAAAAGCAATGGCAAGATCAGTCGAAATTGGGGAAAAATACGATCCCATTTTAAGATCCTGAATATTTAATTATGCAAATCAAACGAAAAATTAATAATAAAAAATTGATTTTATTTTTGACAGCCTCAAATCCATCGTATAAAAGGTTTAAAAATTAAAACTTAAAATCAAACAATGCAATTGTGACCGAAAATTAGTTTTAAAGCACGGGATTATTTCCGTCACAATATATAATTTCGACCGAAATAATATCCCTCGCATATAATAAGCAATTGTGACTGATAGTGATCCCACGCAAAAAATTCATCATACTTTACTCTTCTTCTTGTAGTGTGCATGATGAATTAAAGAAATTTGATGCTAGGAATGTTGCTCTTAAGAAGATTGTTTCATTTCTCACTCAAGAGATGGAAACTCTAAAAGAAGGAAAATAAAAATTTTCTTTAGAGCTTAATAAATCATCACAAGATTCTTTAAAAAATGAAAATGTTGATTTGAAAAAAAAAAAGTTATGGAGTTAAATAACATGATATCTAGACTTGTAAGTGGAAAAAAAAAAAAAAAAGCTAGATGAAGTGTAAGCATGTCAAATAATGAGTGGAGAAAAATCAAACTTGGGTTATTCTCCATTGGGAAAGCGAAGATCAAATGAAACTATCTATGTGAAAGCAACATAGGTGGATGAACTTTTCACTTCTAAGGCTCCTAGTAAAGCTAATAATGTTCCTTTGAAAAATGCTAGGAAGCCTAAGAATTCAAATGCTAATTCCTATGGTAGAAATTCACATGTTAATACTAGGAATAGACAACCAAGAAATACTTCTACTCATATATATGCTCATCCTAGAAATATAAATGCTAGGTATGCACATTCAATAAATGCACATACTAGGAATGCATATCCTAGAAATAATTATCATTCTTATCCTAGAAACAACTTGTATGCTTATAACTCTAATAATGCAAGAAAGATGTATTCTAGGAATGTTAGATATCCTTATAAAATAAATGATAGATTTGCATACTCTAAACTTCCTAGAAATTATTTTGATTATCATTCTAGGATCATACATCATCTACATTTCTATGATTATAGAGCATCTTATTAGACTAAGAAAGTATAGGTTCCTAAAGGATTCGTATTTTCAAGGACTAACCTTAGAAGACCCAAGACATTTTAGGTACCTAAAAGCTCCATCGTATATCCTTGTGTGATGTAGGTATGCTTCCACACAAAGTTAGAAGGTAACCACTGGTACCTTGATAGTGGATGCGCAAAGCACATAACTGGAGATCGAAGTCTCTTTATGGAGCTGACTATAAGGGATGATGGACACATCACCATTGGAGATGACACCAAGATTAAGATCACTGGATATGGTAAAGTTGGTAAAGATTTTTCAACTCTTGATCATGGTTTACTTGTGAATGGCCTTAAGACTAATTTACTAAGTATTAGTTAATTATGCGATAAAGGAAATAAAGTCATTTTTGAATCCTTTCATTTTTCTTATAATAGACATCAAGAGTAACAAGATCAATTTTGTTGGCCAAAGACATGAAAATGTCTATTTAGTTGATCTCAAAACTTGCTTTCGGAAAATGAAAAATGTTTTTCAGCTTTTAGTGAAAACTCATGGTTATGGCATAGAAGGCTTGGCCATGTGAACATGGATTTGATTAAAATCCTTTCTAGAAAAGATTTAGTTGTTGGTTTTCCCAAAATAAAATTTGAAAATGACAAAGTTTGTAATGCTTGTCAAATGGGAAAACAATCAAGAAATTCTTTTAAATCAAAAATGTGGTTTCAACTTCTAAACCTTTAAAGCTTTTGCGTATGGATTTGTTTGGTCCAATAAGCACTATTAGTCTAGGTGGCTGTCAATATGCTCTTGTTATTGTAGATGGCTATTATAAATATACCTTTGTTATTTTATTACTTATAAAGATGAAGCTTATAAGGGTTTTGTAAACTTTTTCAAAAAGGTTCAAAATGAAAAATGTATTACTATTTCAAGTATAAGAAGTGATAATGGAAAAGAATTCGAAAACCAAAGTTTTTCAAAAAAAAATTGATAATAATGGTATTTATCACAATTTTTTAACTCATAGAACTCCCCAACAAAACGGTGTTGTTAAAAAGAAAAATAGCCTTTTAGAAGAATTTGCTATAACTATGTTTTGTGAAAATAGTTTACCAAAATAATTTTGGATGGAGCCATAAACATTTCTTGTTATTGTTTTGAATAGTGTTTTAATTAGGCTTATGCTTAACAAAACTCCATATAAACTATGGAAATGTAGAAAGCCTAATATCTCTTATTTTTCATGCTTTTAGTTGCAACTGCTTCATCTTAAATAATAATAAAGTTAACTTAGGTAACTTTGATTCTAAGACCGATAAAGGAATATTCTTGGGATATCAAACCTCTAGTAAAGCTTATAGAGTCTTTAACAAAAAATCTCTACTGGTTGAAGAATCCGTCAATCTTGCATTTGATGAATCTATCCCTACTTGTAGTAGAAGAGCTTCTCTTGATGATGATTTAGGTTTCATGTCAAAAATGGATGCAACCACTCCCATTCTTGACCCTAAAGAGAATCAACTTCAAATATCTCAAGGGGAAGATGAAGCTAGACTTGATCAACTCTCAACAAGTTAACAAAGAGATGGTCTTTCCAAAGATTGGAGGTATGAGAATTATCACCCAATCGATCAAGTGATTGGTGATCTTTCACAAGGGATAAGAACTCACTCTTCTATTAGACATGTATGCAATTATGTAGTATTTTTATCTCAAATATAACTTAAGCCGTTTGTGGAAGCTGAAAATGATGAAAATTTGATAAATGTTATCCAAGAAGAATTAAATCAATTTGAAAGAAATAAAGTGTGGACTTTAGTTACCAGACCTAAGGATCATTCCCTAATTAGAACTAAATGGGTATTTAGAAATAAAATAGATGAAAATGGAATCGTAACTAGGAACAATGCTAGACTTGTAGCTACAAGTTATAATCAAGAAGAAGGAATTGATTTTGATGAAACCTATGCTCTCGTAACTAGATTAGAAGCTATTCATATGTTACTTACTTTTGCATGCTTTAAAATTTTCAAATTATTTCAAATGGATGTCAAACATGCATTTTTAAATGGTTTTATTGAAGAAGATGTCTATGTTGAACAACCTCTTGGTTTTGAAGATCCTAACCTTCCAAACCATGTCTATAAGATTTCTAAAGCTCTTTATGGGTTGAAGCAAGCTTTAAGAGCATGGTATGAAAGGTTAAATAAGTTTTAACTTAATAATGGTTTCACAAGAGAAATAATAGACACTACTCTTTTTACAAAAACTCTTAAGAATAACACTCTCTTAGTCTAAATATATGTTGATGATATTATATTTTATGTCTCTAATGAATCTTTGTGTCAAGACTTTGCTAAGTGTATGTAAGGTGAAATTGAGATGAGCATGATGGGAGAACTCAACTACTTCTTTGGACTTCAAATTCAACAAACAAATAAAGGAATCTTCACCAACCAATCCAAGTATATAAAATATTTGCTAAAGACGTTTGCAATGGAGAACTCAAAGTCAATTGAAACTCCCATGAGCACCTCAACAAAGCCTTATTTGAATGAACGAGGTAAAGTGTTGATATTAAGAAGTATAGAAGGATGATAGTGGCTTTACTTTATTTAACTGCCAGATTTCAAGCTAATCCTAAATAATCTCACTTGATTATTATTAAAAGAATTTTAAGATATTTGCATGCAACTCAAAATCTAGGATTATGGTATTCAATAAAATCTCCATTTTACTTAGTTGGGTACTCATATGCTGATTTTGCTGGTTGTAGGTTAGATAGAAAAAGTACTAGTGAAACATGTCAATTTCTTAGTGCTATGTTAACCTCTTGGTTTTCAAACAAATAAAATTTAGTTGCACTATCAACTGTCGAAGCGGAATATGTGGTCATCAATAGTTGTTGTGCACAGGTTTTTATGGATAAAAACAGTTTCTAGAAGATTTTGGTATGAGTTTTCAAAACATTCAAATTTTATATGATAATACTAGTGCAATCAATCTAAATAAGAACCCTATTCAACATTCCATAACTAAACACACTGAGATTAGACATCACTTTATAAGAGATCACATTAAAAAATGTGATATCAAACTTTAATTCATACCTACAGAACATCAAATTGTTGATATCATTACTAAAATTTTGTTTGATGATAGATTATGTATGATAAGAATGTTAATGGGCATGAAAAATTTTGTATTATTTGTGTATGATTCCATTCACATTCATCATTTGCATATATGCCATTGATTGAATGAGAAATAACTCTTATTTGATGTTTCTCTTACTCAATGATGGTATAGAGAAATATAAGCTTGCAACTTTTCAACTTGGAGTTCAAAATTTTTCTGAAAAACTCTTGATTCAGTCGACTTAATCACCTATTAAGTCGATTGAATATACTGCCCAAAAAACCCATGACTTTCTACCTCTCATTAAGTCAACTTAATGTTTATCCAGTCAACTGAATGAACTTATACAATCGACTGAAAAAAACCATATAGTCGACTGAATACCCGTGTTTTTCAAACCTTATCAATTTTGTAACTAATTCAGTCGACTGAAGAAGGACCCAATCGACTAAACCCACGATTCCATAAATACAATCCTTTGTTCTTGAAATTCCATTTTCACCAAATCTGAAAGGTTCTTTAACCGTTACCATTTCTCTCTTTAAAGAGTCTTCACTTTCTTGTCAAAACTGTCCAAGTTCCTCCATTTAAACTCAAATTCAACCATCTAGACCTTTAGATTCACGATTTTTCTCTCCAAAATTTCTGAAAAATAACATTTGAAGAAGCCTTATTCCGAAGGAGACAATCCAACCATAAGGAGAAGAAAGGTTTTTCAAGAGAGCAAAGGCAAGGAAAAAGAAGGTGAAACGAGCAAGAAGGCTCGAAACGACCTCGATGCTTCAAGCTTTAGAAATGCTAATGCAAAAGACAGGTATGACAAAGCAATTAGAGTTAAAGTGATCATGCATGGTAGAGTGGTTGATTTTAGTTATCTTCGGTTCATTAATTTTAATATAAAGCCTCTCTTTGATAGATTAGGATGGACTCGCCTTGTTACCATCCGAGAAAATTATTACCCTCGATTAGTCCATCAGTTTTATGCTAATCTCAAACAACCCTCA
Source organism: Bretschneidera sinensis (assembly GCA_023935145.1). NCBI lineage: Eukaryota > Viridiplantae > Streptophyta > Magnoliopsida > Brassicales > Akaniaceae > Bretschneidera > Bretschneidera sinensis. The sequence goes on from CM043704.1 coordinate 35,710,342, forward strand.
CTTTTTACCCCTCTATTCAAAACCATAGTTATGGGCAAAGAATTTACTGTCAGCCTTGAAGTTTTGTGTACTATCTTTTCTTTACTTGAAAGGGTATGAAGTGGACTACAAAAGGGTGCCCAGAGGACTCTGATTATGAAAATTTTTGTAGGGTAGTTAAAGGGAATCCAAACTATGTCTATAGAATCAAGACCTACAACATTTATCCTGATCTACCTTTACACTCTAGGATACCAAATTTGATTATTAACTGGTGTATTAATCTTATAATAGGGAGCAAAATCTATCCCTTTAAGTTGGACATTCTTCTGATCTACTACCTCAAAACCAGTACAACCTATAACCTCTGCCCTATAATCATAGAAAACATGGTTGTTGAAAATTTAAGTGAAGCTGGATGTTTGCTATATGGGATGTTGATCACCCTTTATCCTCTAACACTTTAAGGTTCCCCTCCCTTAAACAGAAGCTAATGCCATTGAGGTCAGTGACTTAATCAATGTATCTTCCCTTAAAAGGATGTGTTATATGATACATGAAGGATTAGTAGTTGCTAAGCTAGGAAGAGCATTAGAATTGGAGATGAAGACCCTAATGAAGAGGAATAGGAACAAGATATTCCTATGGCTAGTCAGCAGCCTACTCAGGGTAGCTCAGTGGTTTTTTATTCATCTGATACGATCCTCCAAGCTTTTGCAAGCTTTCAGCTTACGATGAACAACATCCAACAATCCACTGATAAGCAACTTCATACTTGGAGGTCCAAGATGACATCAGTGTATAATGAATGTTCAGAGACCAACTTAATGAGATACGAGACTAGCTTCACTACTGTGCCCTTCTCTTCCACCTAATTGGGTGTACTGGTGTTTGCTCTTGATTTCTATCTTTTTAACTCCTAAACAAAATTGAAAGTACATTTTAATTTTAATTTTCATGGATTTTGGATATTTTCTTACATTTTTGGTATTTGGGATTTTGCTTATGTTAGTTGTTAATGTTTAGATGGATATTTTACTCTTTTGCACTTTTCTAGATTTGCTCGGGAGAGCTTTAACTCTTTAGTTTTAGCTGAAAATTTGTATAGATTTATTAGCTATTTACATACCTACCTATGCTAATTTCTTTCAATATTTTATGCTCCCTTTTGTGATGATGGTAAAAAAGGGGGAGAAAAATAGGATTATGAGAAATTTTATGTATGCGATTTATGCATAGATTAAGGGGGAACTTTACTCCTTACTTGTTTAGATTATATAAATGCTTGGTTGGGTTGTGCTTTAAGATTTGCAAGAGGTTTTTATTGCAAAAACAGAGGAGACTCTGTCCAAATTTTTATAAAAACCAAAAAGTTAGTTTTAAAAAAGTGTTTTTTCTCAAATTGTTTCATCATCATCAAAAAGGGGAAGATTGTTGACCCCTAACTTGATTTTAATGATAACAAAACCAATTTGAGTTGATCTAACCAAATTTTTTAAGTGGTTTATTACTTAAAGGTTTTTATTATACACACCTCAAGAGAAGACTAAAGAACAAGATTAGAAGCAATTAGGTAGTTTATTTTCTTGTAAATCTTCTCTAAATTATATAGCTTTAATTATGGCTCAAAAATTTTACAAAATGTTTTTGACAAAAACTTTTGAACTTGAACTTAATTTATAAAGTTTTGTTAAAATAGAAAAACACTATTTGAAGGGATTCAGTCCACTGAATGAACAATACAGTCGATTAAATGAAGGACAGAAAATCCTACCCTTTGATTCAGTCGACTGAATGAAATAGTCATCGACTTAATGAAGGTCAAGTCTTTTTTGCCTAAAGACCCAATCGACTGAATGAATAGTCCAGTTGACTAAATGAGGAACAGAGAGCTTGATTCCTATGATCTAGTCAACTGAATGTATTATTCAGTCGGCTGAATGGTTTTTACCTGAAACATTTTTAATTGACTCAGTCGACTGAACAAGCATCCAGTCGATTGAATGCTCAATAATAACGACAATAATTTGAATTTAAGAATGCTGTTCAGAGTATTTAATGCTCCTAACTATTCTAAATGGTCATACTTTGTGAGTAATGACCATTTATAAAACCATTATAAATTAACAAACCTAAAAATTCAAGAACATTCCATTCATTCTTGATCTCATTTATTGCTGATCAAAGCTTTAAAAATTCTTCTTGATCCCTTTCTAAAGCTTTGTTCTTGAAAAAAAAGATAATCTTCATCTTGTAAATGAATTAATTGCTATCTCTCTTGCACTTCTAAAAACCTCAATTCCAATGATTGTAAAAGAAAGTGTTGGTGTAACTCTTGGAGGTGTTTAGGTGTTAAACACTTTCTTGTAATCTTCCTAGTGAAGAGAACCTTGTATGGTTTGGGCAACACCCTCGAAGTTACTTGACTACTTCAAGGAGGTTCCTTGAAGGGAGTGGACATAGGGTCAAAGAGATTCTGATATTTTCGAATCACTATAAATGGAGTTTTCATTTTCTCTTCCTTACTCCTTTAAATTTCAGTTTTATAACTTGTTGTGTTTACTTGTTTTTATAAGTGTTTAAAACTTGTTTGTTGATTGTAAAAAGTTTTAAAACCCAATTCACCCCATCCCCCCTCTTTTGGTTTACACATTACTTCGACTCTGTTTCTCATAATTATTCCTATCCATATGCCACTCAAGAAATTTTTTAGAAAATAGTGAAGTTTTAACAACTTCTAAAGAAATTGTATCTCTACAAAGCAGAAAAGTTTTCCTAAAGTGTTTAAACGATGGTGGTAGGGAACAAAACAATAGCAGGGTTTGATCCTCACCATCTAATTTAACTTACATTGAATTTAAATCAATAATAATGAAATTAAATTCATCAACATGGGATTTCATTGATGTACCTTCTTCCATATGCAACAAATATAATTGTTTCTTCAAGAACAGTTTGTTGGTGAGAGATTTCGTCATGTACAAAGACTATAACTTACAACATAAGCTAACATCGATTTTCTCTGTAAGAACTTCACACAAAACTCCATCTGACAAACACAACTGAATTGCAGTCAAGGCCTTCCCATCCATATCTAGCTTTTGTTCATCTATCATCACACTAGGCATCTTTTCCTTCCCTGGCATGGCCTTTTTCAAACCCTTTTTGGTTAATACGGCTTGCATCTTTATTTTTCAAAAATTGAAACTGTCGGTTCCATCAAACTTTTGTATCTCGCATGAAGTGGGAGAAGACATTATGCCCATATTGATCTTAACAATAGCTTTGATACCATTTTTTTTTTAATAATGCAAACAAAAAATAAACAGACACGAAAAATTTACGTGATTCGGAGCTAAAACCCCTATGTCAACGAGTGATGATAAAAGATTCCACTATAATCAAATTGGAGTACAAACCAAGGGAGATAAAACTCTCTAAGCCTAAATCTGGTAGTAGGGATAAAACAATAAAAGAAGAAAGTTGGCAGCTAGTAGCATAGTACTACTAGGGCTCAAATTCCAAATTGAATTAAAAGAGAAGTTCTATTCCATAAGTCGTGTATATTTATGTGATTTTGGGTCTTTTATTTCTTTAAGCTGCAGTGACTAGCGCGACATACAGAACTCTACAACAATAGACAGAGTAGTTGAAATTCATTTTCTTCTAAGCTATTATAATTTTTTAAATAAATTTCTAGTAACCTAAATTTGAGTGCATTTGGGATTTGAGCTTAGAGAGTTTTATCTCTCTTGATTTGTACTTTCATCTGATTATAGTAAAATCTCTCACCATCACCCATGGATATAAAAATTTTAACTTCAAACCATGCAAATTTTCTATATTTATTTAATTTTTGTTACTTTAATCTTAACAATATATACCACTAGAATTTATTTTTTTTTTTTTTTGTTATTTTCCTCTCAATTGATTTGTGTACGAAAACCTTTGATTTGTGCAACTTCCATCAGGTGCCACTTTTGATTTTATAATAATAATAAAATAATTGTTAGTTTATTAATAGATGTCTATATGATCTTAGCTTTTGTGTCATTTTTTATTTTATATTATCACGAATTACAGTGTCTTTTGTACTTAACCCAAATGCTCCTTCACTTGAGGATATATATATATATATATATATATATATATATATATATTAATTAGTATAATGCTTTGAGATCATAAAGTTTCAAGTCTGACTCCCATTAATGTGTGTTATTTGTTTATTTATATAGCAGTTGTTATTTTTTCTACTTTATGTGAAGTTATATTATGATTAAATCAAATGTATCATTATACTTGTATAACATCGTTTCAAGAATATAAAAAAAATTAAGGATAAATCGTAAATCTTGACAAAAGGAAATAAAATAAAATTATGAGTTAGAAAAAAAATTGAATTGTTTTGTGGTTTACCTTTTAATAGAACAATCTATAAAATAATATTTGTAGGTTCAAGAATATTTTTATTATTTATAGTTAGAAAAATATTTTTTTTCATTGAAAATCAAACAAGTTAATCTAACATTTTCACCCCTCAAAAACCAAACATAAAAATACCATATTCCTTAATAATTAAATTATTTGATTTGTGAGAAGTTAAATTCTTTAACTCTAGCTATATGAGAAGTTAAATTCTCTAATTCTAGCTATGAATCCAACTTTATAGTAATCAAACGATCCGTTAAGACATTTTCATTTTAATATAAATCTTAAAATCTTTTGTTGTGTTAAAGCACCTTAATTTGCAAATGTAAGCATATATAATTTCATCTAGGATAAATAGGATTTCTTGCACTATGTAAACAGAGTGGTGATATCAAGAATCCAGTTTCGAGGAAGTTATCATGAAACCGAAAAAAATCACTAATAATCATGAAGAAATTGAGTAATAATCGTTTCAAAAAATTTAAAAAAAAAAAGTTTAAATACCGAAGTTACTACTCAATTTCACCATGATTATTAATGGATTTTTTTAGTTTCGTAGTAGTCGAGTCCATGATATCACCACTCATAAACATATATAATTTCTTCTAAGATATCTTTACCACATTTTTATACCATAACTACTAACACAAAACCGGATCCATGATAACACCATTTATGTAAACCTATATAATTTCATCTAGGATATCTTTACCATATTTTTAAACTATAATTACTATTATAGAACTGGATCCATAGTAACACCATTTATGCAAACATATATAATTTCATCTAGGATATCTTTACCACATTTTTACACCGTTATTTTTCCAAATCTGGTTACAGATACAAGTTAAGCTTTCTTTTCACTAGAGGGGTCAAATGTGCCGGGTCGGGTCAATCATTTGGGTTGGATCGAATCGAGTTTGGGTCATGTTGAGCCTCGATTCATTCGGGTTGCGAGTCACTTCAAGTCAGATCATGTCGGTTCAAGTCATTTCAATCTCGGATCGTATCTGGTTTCGAGTCGGGTCGCGTTGGGTCAATAAAATAGATATTTATACTTAATTAAAAAAATATTTTATTTACACATAATAGGACTAAACGAGTTACATCATCAAATACGTAAAAATTAATTAATAATAAATTAATACTTAATTTTTTAAATAATATATTTAATTTTTTAATGCAATATGCAATGTTATGATTTTTAGTCCCAAAATTCAGTATTAAATAATCTCAGACAATTAATCCATAAAGTTATTCTCACTTGTAACGTCTTATATCAAATTTTGGAGATTAAATTTCATATAATCACTTCATTCTATTATATTTTTTTCAAGACAAGTAAAAATAAAATTTTATTGTAACTTGACGAACAATACAAATTTTACTAGAAATTATTGAGATTACTTAAATTAATAGAATGATAAATCATACATATCAATATATATAAATCAATAATTAATTAATTGTTATATAATTTATTTTATTTGATAACTAGTAAATTAACTATTATCCCAATGAAAAAAATAAATATTTTTTTAAAAAAATATTTTCAAATCATTTTGTGTTGAGTCGTTTCGAGATCAAATCGTTTCGGATTCGAATCGTTTCGGGTCAGGATTAGATTATTTTGAATTCGGATCGTTTTGAATCACTTGAATTAGAATTGAATTGGGTTCAAGTAATATTGTTTTGGTATATTTTCGGATCTGATCAAATCTAAACTAAGTTGAATCAAATTGAATTTTCAAATTGAATCAGATTTTGCAAACTCTATTTTCACTTTCCTTCCTTTTTTTTTATCGAAAATGGAAAGACCCTAGAAAAAAATTAAGGGAGAGAAATGTATGTTAGCTTAAAAGATGGTTCTTACTTATCCATCAAATGTCAGAGCATCATTTGAGTGGTAAAACTATCATCTCTTCGAGTCTTATGGATGATTAGATGTAGACTATAGTGTAACAGATTCCTAGGCATACAAAAAAAGAAAGAAAAAGAAAAGGGAAGTGATTGTCGGAGAAATTTGATTGGGCGCCTTGTCTTTTCTAGTGTGCAAGATTACCAAACATTTACAATGACAAATTCAACTATATGTCACCTAAATCAACTTAGTTTATCATAGAGTGTCAAAATTATATGTACCTCTAGTGGCACACACAAATAGAGAAAGAAAACGATGATTACTTCCCTTATGCATGTGATTGTTCTTTTGGGGAATTGACTTGGTGTTAAACAGTGATGACAATGGGTTGGCTTTGGAGTTTGGGATTTTTTTTTTGTTTTGTTCCTGTTTTTTAAATTATTTTCATCATTGTTTTCTTTTTCGGTGGATTTTTTTACAAAAGAGAATTTTCGGGGATTTATATTCCTGTTTTTACCCTTGTTCATAGAAGAAAATAAAATTTTTTAAGAAAAAAATAGAGGATTTATCTATTAACGCATTTTTTTTAAAATAAATATAAATATATTAATAATATATTTATCAACTAAAAATGGATTGGAAGTGTCATTTCCATCCTTTTTTATCTTTCCTTTTTTTTGCAAGGATAAAATCTTCTTTAAATTTAAACTCATTGGGTCCTGAACTCTAAGCCCTCATCCCAAATTCAATAGAGTTCTTTCATCATCCTAATTTCTTTCTCTACAAAAATAAAATCTCTTCAAAACCTGGTTCCGTTGCATGCTGGAGTATGAATCTCCATAGGAGATTGAGAATTTCGCCATCCTATAATTATATGCTACAGTAAAAATAATATGCTTGTTTTAGAACCTTCACATTCTCCTTATTATATTATGAATCTACTAAACTTCTTACGAGGTCGACATCTATTAAGCACTCCTATGAAATCTTAGTTACAACAAACAAATAATGTATATATTATTCATTAAAGAATTTTGATATAAATTATAAATAAGTTTAAATATCAAAGAAAATATATTAATAATCTCAAATATCTTTTGAATTTTTTTTATTATGTTTGGTGTTGGATTAAATTTATCTTAAATACAGTTTAAATCCAACCTTTTATATTGAAGAGATTTAAAAAAAATTGAATTTAAGTTGGATTAAATCTAACACCAAACATCTTTGTTTGACATGAATTTTTTTTCTTCTTTCAATTGATTTTCACATGGAGAAAGAAGAAAAGAAACTAATGATCCTAGTATTATTTCTCATATTGAAAATGGGCTGTGGACTGGAAAGTTTTTACAAGATCATGTTCAAACCAATAAAGCATACGCTTTTTTAAAAGAAAAATACATATTTTTGTGGTTTGAAGTCTTTACATCAATGATTTGTCTCTTAAAAAGTTAAATTTAAATATCTTGACATTCAGTCATAATCAAATAAAAGTCAAATCAATGAGAGAAGCTCCTTTAATGACGCGTCAAATTAATTTGATAGTTACAATGATTTTTTAAGTTTTAAGTTATTAATATCGGACATTGGAGAATGAAACTTGGATAGATTTTTAATTTTTAGTAAAATATAAAAGTTAAATGGTATTTTTGTTTTGTTTGGGGTTTAGTCACTATACTACAAGTTGATTTGATCATTACAATTATTTTGCAAGCTTATAGTTACCAATATTGAGATAAGGAACTTGGTTGACTTTTTAATTTTTATTATAAGTAAAAAAAATTACGCAAAAAGTATGGTTTGAGCCTTTTTTTCTACGACAAAATCTCATGGAATTTAGCTTTTTAAACTACAGACCCCTAATTTAAAGATCCACAAACCATACTTTCGTGTATTTTCTTCTTAAAAAGGAAAAGTACACAAGCATGTGTCTCATCGCCACACCAGAAATGTTTATCAGCTTCTTGTTTTTTCTTTTTTTGTGACAATGGTATCCGAACTAGCTTTCAATCCGATTAATCTTTGGGTACATACAAACTGACTCGTTCATATGTACCAATTAAAGCTCAAAATAGCAAATGAAGTATTGGTGTAGTGATCAAGATTGAGGCTCTAGGACTATAAGCTCTCATATTCGATTCTCACTTATATTAACCGTGAGTCATTTCTTCAATTTATATATTGATTATTTCTCTCATTGTGGTGAGCTTGTGTGGGCAATTATAGTGATGAGTTGTTCTTTATTGAGTTTATAGAGTTATATTGTATGATTATACCTATGTTTCACAACTTTCAATCAGATAAAAAAAAAAAAAGGCCCAAAAAGAGTAACGAACTCAAGACCAATTTTAGCGAGATGCTCATCTTGACTTGTCTTACTATTGAGCTAATCCTGTTGATTATAATAATTACATTGGGAGTGAATCTCTCCAATCTTGTACCGTTTAGCTACTAACGGGTTCCCGTTCTCTCAATTTTGAGAGGAAACTTTAGACTCAAGTTAAGCTCATCTTAACCCTTCAATTGCTTTTGGATGGACAAGATTTTGCTACCAAATAAAAACAATATCATATCATCTTTTAAAAATCCAATAAAATGTATTGTTGACATAGCATTATTTTTATTTAGTGACAAAATTTTGTCCATCCAAAAACAATTGAAGAATTATGATAAGTTTAACTTGATTATAAAGTTCCTTCTCAAAATTGAGAGAACTGAAATCCCCCAGTTGACCTTAATTAACTCATTTTGATTAATTTAGTGAACTTCAGTTCAAGCTAAAAATGGTGTTGATGGGTTTCTTTATAAATTCAGTTAAAAAAGATTATTTGGTGGTGGCCAATTTCTATTTCTTTTTTTTTTTTTTTTGCTCTTCTAAATTCTTTTCGGTTACCTGATTTTGCTCCAAAAAAAATTTTGTCTCTTTAATAGTTGATCAATGCAAAATGACTTTTGATGTCACCAAAATAATATGACCCAATGAGAACTGAACACGTGGCCAACTTCCTCTAGGTAGTGGAGTGACCAGACCTATTCTAATTATGGTAGTGTGCATGCTACTACAAGTCTTGACACTCTTACATGAAAACTCAAGTATAAGTAATTTCCTACAGGAAAGGCCATTCCTCGTGAGGCTCAAGACTCAAAAGTCACATCCCAACAGTGTTTCACTTCGGAGGATCAGACGGGAACTCACCACCATCTATATTAAGAGACATTCATATACAAGGAAAAAAAAAAAGAAGACGTATGCAGGTAAAAAACCAGAGAAAACTCTAGGTACAGAGAGAAAATAAGAGAGAAACAAAAAAATTTACCCTAGTTCTCTCTTCCTCCCAAATATCCCTTTCACTTTGAAATAATTCTCCCTTCTACTATTCGTTGAAAGCACATATTGACTTATGAATTGGAGGGTCTTTCCTGAAGCATAACACTCTAGGAAACTTCTTTTGTAAGTGTCTGAATACTTCAAGCTCGGAAGAAACATTCCACTTCGAAGTTCTTCCATCCGGGCTTACCTTGAGCAACATCCCGTTGAAGGCCATCAAATATCAGGAATCCTTCATCATCTTTTTTGGCATAAAAAAATTGGTGTCGTCTGTGAGAAACGATAAATTTATCTCATAATTCCACCTAAAAGACCTTAAACGATCTCATCGTATGATTCTTGAAACTGTAACCTTGAAGTTACTTGTTCAAATCTAGTGACATCAAGATGGAAAACATAGCACTCTCTAAATGGCATATAGATGGACACGACCTTAACCAAACCTTAGGGAATCATTAAAACCCTAAGGTTCACAGCGGGTGGATTTCATCCAGCTCCTTGATCACACAAATGGCACTAAGACTAGCTCGAGCTAAACCTATTCAGGTTCACTACCAAAAGAGTTGGTATGTCAACCATCCTCGAAGATCAAGAAGAAATAGTCATCTCGAAGAGAAGATCAAGAAAAAATAGTCATTTTAGTTTGGATTAGGCAATAACACATGCTTGCTCAAAAAATAAGGTGGACGAAATCAAACCCGTCACCTACTAAAATCTCAAGCCAAGCTTTAATCCGATTATGAAATCTTTCCGGTCCTTGGCAAGGGACAGGGAATTGTGAGATTCTCAAGATCCTCTAGAAACGAAAGTAAAAAATAAGCACATCTGACTCGTTTTAAAGACTAGCAGCTTCAACACCTCAGGTTAAATTAGTCCTCAAGGGGATTCACTTGCCCAAAAAATCGGACCGAGGCTTTGATAACTCCTCGATACCAAAGATCGAGCTCACACAGAAGAAGTCCAACCGAGCTATGGAGACTAGTAACTCTCTAAAAACTATCATGGACATTCACATGCAGATTTATACTAGCCACTATCTTAAGCTCTAAAAGAAATGGTACATATCAAGACCTGTATCTACCCTCAAAATCAATCAAGCTCCATCAAGATTCAAGACATGTAGTTCATAGCTCACTCCTTTCGACGATGGTAGAATAAAAGGAGCAAACTCGGGGTATGTTTAGCTCCACCCAAAAGCGAACAAAATACCCTAAGAGCACCTCATCAACCATGGGAAAAATTTAGGCCAAAGAACAGCCTTGACAACCCTCCTCGATGATCTTCAAGTTTCAGGCTTTAGTCACCACTTGCCCTATGAGTCTCCTAGCAACTCTCTTCATCTGGACAAATGAGATCTTAGAAGCCAAAGCAAACTGAACCTTGGAAGGAGAAAAGTCAGAACACATTCAAGTTTAGCTTACTCTTCACTAAACACCTTGGGATTTACCCAAGAAATGTAAAAAAGAAAGCAACTAAGTCAAGTTCAGCCTATTTGGAGTCCACATACCCCAGAAGCACATCCGCACAAAAAATTCCTCATCTTGAGCAAAAGACTGAAGTCATATGCTCAAAATGAGTTTGTGTAAGGATCCTATACTAGTCCACCTGACGTATAGGATCCCAAGAACCTAAAGTAAGAACGTTAAGCTCCACTCAAGACAAGCCTTCATTCAATCACTACTCTAGTTAGGAAAAAAAAGAAAAAAAAATATATAATCTTAACACTTGTAAATATTTTTATAAACTTTATTCAATAAAAGTAGTAAAGATGTAAATGCAAAAGAAATAAAATGAAAATACTTCATTAAAATAAAAATATGGTTTACAATGGAGGGCTCTGAGGCCAAAGATACAAGAAGAAAAAGAAGAAGATGAAGCTAAGTCGTATTCTAAGGCTTTGGCTCTGCTTCCTTAGTCTTCTCAGCAAATTTGTCCTCTTCAATCCACTATGTGATCTCCACCACTTCTGCCACCTCCTCTTCTGTATGCTTCTCAAGAATATTTGGGATCTCTAAGCTGGCCCAATCGAGATCAGGCCACTTCTTAACACCTTCTACCCTAGCTGCATTGAAACCCAGTAAGTAATACTCTGAGGCATCGCTCAGTAAATCTGCGTTGCAGTTTTCATAGCTTTGATTCTTTTCCACAGTAAAGGCTTTAACCTAGACTAGCTAAGACATCAACTCTCTTTCAAATCCTGAAAACGAGTCACTTCAACCCCAAAGTGACTCTCAACCTCATGAAGTTCAAAAATCTCAAAACCAAGTTGACTCTTGACATCTTGAAGTTTTGTCACCTCTACCTTTAAAGATGCCACCTCATTTATGGTAGACAGATAGTTGACGTTGGCAACAGCCAGAAAAATCTACAACTTCTCCCGCTCGAGCTCCAAATCGTTAACTCGACTAGAGAGCGCATCTCTCTGAATTTTTCCCTTTTCAAGTTGTTTTTCAAGATCTGCATCACTCCATCGAAGTCTAGCGATGGTATCATCTATAGATTGGATGAAGTGGCTTAAGAAAAAGCCATACAAGCTAGCCTGCACCAAAAGCATATCACTTAGAAAAAGTTGACGAAAACAGAAATTATAAGACCTAGAGAGAAGATCTTTACCTTATAGTAGTGTTGTAAAGTATTGACCATCAAGTGATGAGAAATCATGGGCTTCATCGTGTTAGTTTCAACAGGAAGAACATAACCCCTAACAGTTGATGAATAGTATCCATACTTTCGAAAGCTGAGTCTTTGAACCTCACCTCCCGATTTGGATGGTAAGTCTTGGAACCCGAGCTAGCAGCAGAAGTGGAATCTCGAATAACAGAAGAAGAAACTCTGAGAACACGAGCGGAGATCTCAAGAGCAGTAGAGAAACCCCCAAGAATAGGAGTAGAGTTATCAAGGGCGATGTGCACTGAGCTAAAGAGAAGAACAAAAAAGATAACCCCAAGAGAAAGAACTTCATCATTGTCAATCTTCGCCTTAGTCCTCCAAGAAACCTCAACCTCTTGAACTAGCTCCTCGGTCATCTTATCTCCGGAAGCGAGAACCTCAGCTAGTTGTACTATGGTTCCTTCAGCCTTAGGTCACTTCACCTCAACTAGTTGGGTCGAAGGCCCTTTTATCCTAGCCCTCTTTCTATTGGACTGATCATCAAAATAAGGCTTGGTAGCCTTGGTTCTTTTTCTTCTAATAAGCCATCCTGGAGACTTCGGCTTGGTTGAACATGGTGTCTTCTGCAAAAGAAAAATCAAATAATCATAAACCAATAGAGATGATGAATAAAAAAGAAAAATAGTATAGAAACAACTCCCCACCACTAATATAAGAGCCAAAAAGGTGCAAACTAAGATGGTAGGCCCTCAACAACGACTTTTCCATAAGGTCCTTATCAAACATCCTAGCATTGGCTTCTAAAACCTTGCCGACCACCGACTTCTCTTCATTATCCAATGAGGGTTCCTTCTTATCAAGTATCTCATCGGAGTTCAACTCCAATTAAACTTGATAAGATTCTGATCCCTTCATAAAGAAGAATCGTTCCTTCCAACTCTTAATAGATGCAAGAATCTCCAAAATCTTCCTTTCACTCCTTGGTTAGAATTTAAACCACCCATTGTCGGTATGTTTTTTTAGAGTGTAGACCCACATAAACATCTGCATCTTAAACTTCTCGTCGTCCCCTGCTGAAATTAGTATGCTTCCTCAAATCTAGCATAAATCCCACAACATACTTAATCCCATTGGGGGAAAGCTGAGTGGGCAAATACCATAATAATTTATGATCTCTCTGTCATTAGGATCAATAGGGAATCTCAACCCCGCCTTTAGATGGTCAAGATAGCAGTAAAAAGAGTATGGTGCCTTGTCCCTCAAAGAAGCACAAGCCTTTTCATCAAGACTAGGGCGTTTGACTCTCCACCCAAAGGGAAAGAAAATGTAGTGGTGTAGGTACCACTCTTTTCCATATGTTACCCATGCATCCAGCTCATTACCCAATGTCATTCCTTTTGAAGAATGAGGATATGACAAGGGTGCGGATTATGATGAGTAGGCATATGAAAATGAATAAAGTCTGTTAAGTTTAATAAAAACCCTTTATACGTAGTAAGGAAGCTTCCATGGTGTGTGTGCTTTTAATGTATTAAACAAGTGATTGTTGACATCCAAGCACAAAGAAAGGATAACGGGTAAGGAGTCACCATTTAACCTTGAAGGGTTCAAATCCCTTGTCATTGGTCTAAATGAGAGATTTCGAGGCTCGGGAGATTTGGGTTCTAGAGAGTGAGGAATTAAAGCTCCCTCTCTTGCCTATACCAGTGTCCAGCCCTTTGTGTTTCAAGAAAATTATTCAAAACTTCATTTTAAGTAGTATTACCATACACTAATAATAAAGCCAAGCATATATTTTGCAATTTGTATTCACCCAAAATGACACCCAAACATTTTAATTAAAATGACATGGTAAAGTAGGGGTGAATATAGAAACTGATGGACTGGTGGATTCGCGGATCCGACCAAACAAGTGTAATGGGTTGGGTTGAGGTTTTCAAAAGTTAGGTTAGGTTTGGGTTGAGAAACTTTTGAACCCATTGGGTTGGATTAGGTCACGGATTAAAAAATTTTAAACCGGCCTAAACTGGTAACCCGGTCAATATATAATTGTATTTTTTATTTATATTTAAAATATACTTACTATAAGGATTAATGGATTACATTTATATTTTGGTAAGTTAGTTTGGATTGCAATATATATTTTGTGTGTGTGTGTATTTGATGGACTACGTTCATATTTTGATAAGTTTCTTTGGATCTTAGTACATATTTCGTGTGTGTGTGTGTGTGTGTGTGTCCATATATATATATATATATATATATATATATATATATATATATATATTCTCATTTCCTTTTTCTTTCTTAGAAACCCTCCAAAAAAAAATGGTAGTTTCCATCAAAAAGGCCAATTATAATTTAATTATGTAATGAGCATATTTCTTTATAATACTCTCTCTATCCCAATTTATGTGTCATTATGCATTATTAATCCAATTAAATGATTAATTTTTTTCTTGAACTTTAAATTAAGAAAGTAATTAAAATTTTACAAATATAGTTTCATAAAGTTCACAAGTATTCAAAAATTATTTTTTTAATAATTTTGAATCAATAATATATTCAAAAAATTAAAGTCAAAATTGCTTTAAAAGGTCATTTGTTACATATAAATTGAGATAGATGGAGTAAATTTTAATTTAAGAAGGCCATTTATTTTCGTGAAAGTATTTCTTTTAGACTTTCAATATTCTTTCCAAAAGTTTGTTGAATTGATTTGCTTATCATTCACTTTATATTTTTGGTATGATGAAACTTGGTTATGGAGATTCTAGGACCAAGTCTAAACTAGCGTTGAAACTTTAAAGAATTTGATTGATCAAACACACTAAAATTTAGTTTTTATTTACTTTTTTATGTTTTGTATTAAATTAGGGTTGTTTGAATTTTGTGTTAAGTGATTTAAGGTACTTAATTTGTAAATAATGGTTTGTAAGATTTAATAAATTTTTGTATGGATTTGATTTTGGATATATTGAATGATGAATAATTATAGTAAAATATTTTTTCTTATGTAATATGTTTGCATTAATTTTTAAGTTAAAAATACTAAACCGATGACCCAAACCGATCTAAACCATTTTGAATGGGTTGGGTTGGGCTGGGGTTATATGAGTTCATAGGTTGAATTGAGTTAATATTTTTCTAACCCAGTATATATGGGTTGGGTTGATTTTTTAGGCCAACCCAATCCAAATCAACCCATACTCTCCCTTTTGGTAAAGTAAGCACTAGAAAATAAATATATAAAAAGAGTGGTGTGGTAAAAGTAAATTCATAAAAAGGAAAAGTACTTTAACAAGAAAAAAATTAAAACTACTTGTAATATCTAGATTAAAGGAAGTGAATTAAAGTGTGTGGATTTAAACTAGATGGATTAAAACTAAGCTAATTAAATTAGATGGATTAAGACTAAGTTACTTTAAACTAGATAGATTAAATATGTGGATTAAACTAGGTAGGTTAAAACTAAGCTAATTTAAACTAGATAGATTACATAAAATATGTGGATTAAACTAGGTGGGTTAAAACTAAGCTAATTTAAACTAGATAGATTACATATGTGGATTAAACTAAACTAACATGTGATTGAAGGAAAAATTCAAGATAGCTAGTAATATTCAAATATGAAACATTTTTCATGGACCAAAGGGGGGTCCAAAATTCCATGGACCAAAGGGGTCCGAATTTAAGTAATCTTAGAAACTTAACAAACAAATTAAAAGAGAGCATCTAACTTAGAAAACGTGAGATGAACAACTTAAAGAAACTAAGCTAAGAAAAGAAACATTAAAACTATCATTGATTTAACATTACATTTACTAA
The DNA here is from genome assembly GCA_023935145.1 of Bretschneidera sinensis. Classification (NCBI taxonomy): domain Eukaryota; kingdom Viridiplantae; phylum Streptophyta; class Magnoliopsida; order Brassicales; family Akaniaceae; genus Bretschneidera; species Bretschneidera sinensis. The sequence continues at coordinate 35,726,382 of CM043704.1, forward strand.
AGAGGGATTAAATTATGACTATTAGTAAGCTAAGGGTAAAGAGATATACAACTAGTGAGGAGAAATTAAATACTAAGATTACAAAGAAAACTATTGAATACTTAAAACTATGATAGATTTTATTAAGTGAGATAAAATATTTGATCCATTTTCAATGTGTTTTAAACATGTAAATCACACTAGCAATTTATTTTACAACTAGAAGAAATTTAACCAATCTTCTTAGTTAAGAAGAATTTTCACTCACAAGAATAATCCTCAAAAATCCACGCGTTCTCGTGGACTTTATAAGTTAGGAGGATGAACTTGATTAAGGATTAGAAGATTAATTTGCTAAGGTTGGCCAAATTTTAAGAGAAATGCACTCTCTTGTTCTTTCTTTGTTTCTCTCTTTTGTTTCTTCTTTTTTGCTTATATGCTATCTTTTAATCACTACATTCTCTCTTTTTATGATTCTCAAGAGCCTAAAATCTCTTTCATTTTTGTTGTTTTCTCCTTCTATTTTTTTTCATCTTGCTTTCTTTGTGTTGAGTGGGGGTATTTATAGGGGGAGTGAGAGTTGTCCAATGTAGTACAAAAACAATAAAAATGACAAGTGGGAGAGGGTATGGACGATCATATGAGAGGGGGAGGAGGAGTGCTTTAGGTGGCCAACCATGGTAAAGAGGAGAGGGTGATTTTGATGTATGGGAAAAATGGAGAAAGCTTAGGAAGGAAGGTGTGCTTAACAAAATAAGAAGTGAGAAGAAAGAAACTTACCAAAACAAGAAAGAAAAGATATGGAATGTGCCTTAGAGAACGAAACATCCTTTCACAAGTGCATGAATTCAAAACATCAACTGAACCTTCTTGATGGGCTTGATAAGCCCAAGTCCAAAGATTGAGATGTACACATAGTCTAGCTCACGTAAAGTTCAAAGCCCACAAAACTACACAGCTCCATCTGATCCCAATCTCAAAACTTGCTCAAAAACAGAGTTTAGCTCCTCTTCAGGAGTTAACTACAATAAAAAATTCCTCTCGATGTGGAACTAAGCACTTTAAAGCCATACAATTCCACTCCGATCAAAAGTAATTACAACTTTAGTCAAATCACTCCTCTTCAAGAGTTGACTACAATCAACAATTCCTTCCGACGTGGAACTAGGCACTTCCGAAGCCATACAGTTTCACTCCGATCAAAAGGAATTACGACTTCAATTGCATCACTCCTCTTCAGAAGTTGACTACAGTCAATAAGTACTCCCAACGTGGAACTAGGTGCTTCTGAAGCTACACAATTACACTCCGGTCAACAAGAATTGCCACAAAAGGTTTGAAGGTTTGTGTCATGCGCTTGCTGTCATGGTGATGGAGTGAATTCAGCTACACAATTCCCACTGAAATAGAACTACATCCCCTGAGCCTTATAGTTCACTCGAGTAAAAGAGGAATTATAGCTCCAGTTACACTTCCACTAGCACGGAATCAAGACCCCAGCCAAACAAACCCTTAAAGAAGAAGCTATAGAAAATAGTTCCAATCTAGTTCATGAAGAAACCAAGGTTCTTATCCTACGATTCCTACCATGATTGAGTAGTGAATCCAGCTATATAGTTCCCATCGAAGTAGAACTACGGCCTCTGAGCCTCATAATTCACTTGAGCAAAAGAAGAATTACGACTCCAGTCATGCTTCCGCTAGGATGGAATCTAGGTCCCGGACTAAAAACATATTTAGCATAAAAATGGATCGGCATCAAAGCACTTTGAAAAAATAGCCTCAGTTAAAGCTAAAAATCTAGTCATGTGAGAAGATCTTATTTTAGTAACAAAAATTCTACTCTGGATCAATAGGAATCTAGGCGAAAACTAACTAAATTCCCCCAAAATCTAAGGATGAAGGCTTTTTGATGAGAATGAAAAATGTCATATTTTTCTCCCTTAATGTTTAGTTTTTTTATACCCATTTGGTGCCTAAATGTACTCATTATTCTTATAGTTTGATTTAGGATGCAAATGGAGGCATTAAGTGCAAAACGAAACTAATTGGGTGATTTTGGACAGTTTTGATATTGCTTCGTAATCTGGGCATAACTCTCTCATCTAAGCTTCGATTGAGCTGATTCAAGATGATATGTAATGTCAAGAAAAGTCTCTACAACTTTTATACTTTAAG